>JAOEGS010015552.1:0-31572 GCA_025447755.1 Corythornis vintsioides | reverse complement strand
TTGTGTTTTTGGTTTGTTGTTTTGGGTTTTTTTTCTGCAGATTATTAACCTGGTTTCTGCAGGAACAGCCATTTAGCTGATTTGGATTTTTTTTTTTTTTTTTTTTTTTTTTGTTTTTTGTTGAGGATGGATCCTGACCCCCAACCCTGTGAAAGCCAAGTTGGGGATGGAGGTGTATTATATGTTCCACATTGGACATGAGATTCTGAGCAGGAGCTTCCATTCAGTGGGGAGATAATACAGACAGTGGAGCAGCTGAAAGATTTTTTTCAGCTGTAGAATACAAGCTGGTTTTCCTCTGTCCCTGCTGTCAAGATAAGAGTCATGTATGTACATGGTGAAGCTTCAAATGGGTCCTGAGATGCTCAGGCTGAGCCAGAGCAGATGGGTGCTGGCTCGGTGTGGAGGTGGCCCTGTGGAGAGGCAGGGCTGGCAGCTGCTGGAGCCTTTGCTGCCAGGGGATTCTGGAATTTACTAGTCATTATCTTAGCTTTTCTGCAGCCAACAGCAAAGAAGAAATGTGTGCATCTAACTCAGACATTGTGTTCCAGGATTAAGTTACTGACATGTGGAGTTGCTGCTCCTGTTAGCCATTGATGAGGCTGGAACAGAGCTCTGTAAGGGTCAGGGTGAGGCCCTCATAGAGGGGGACCATATCTGGAGCTACCTAATGACTTGCCACAGTTCTTTTGACTGACTGTGCTGGGAGAGCAGCAGGGAGATGATGTTCTGAGACAAGAAAGCCTAATGACTTATCCTCACCCAACCAAGGGTGTGTGTGCAACCCTTTCAGGCTTTCACTTGATCTCTGGGAGATGATTCCTGGTTGCTGAGTGTGTGTCATCGTCCTGCCCTCCCTGGGACATTGCTGACAGTCTTCACTGGCTGGTGCTTTCAGTTCAGTGACTGGCAGGAGAACAGGACAGAAAGCAGCCTGAGGCTGCACTGGTCAGGACAGGCTCAATAGGACTGTGTCCTCCAGTGCTGTCATCATCCTGCCAGAGCCTTTGTTATCAGGGGTGATTCCTTGTGACAACATGTGATTTAGAAATTACTGCACAGCCTGACATTGATCTGCACATCTGTGTGGCCATCTGTCCATCAGAGAGGCAGCTCAGTAAGTGAATGCACGGCTGAACACACATACACTAGTCTTACAACCAATAATTTCATTTTAGAAGCTGTGCATGAACCTCAGCTCCCTTCTTACTGTTTTTTTTCCCCCCTCTGGAGGGTCTATGTGCTTTACTTATTAGATGAATTGTTAAATATTTATTCTCTTTTTTAAGACTTTGACTATAATGAAATGAGTGCTGTCAACCATCTCACTTCTCCAACAAATAGGGCAAACAGATGCAAAGCAAAGTATATCTAAGGAACACAGAGTCGAGGCCCAGAAGTCTGATTGCAGATTTCATGACCACCCATATTTCCCTTTTCATTCCTCTTGTTCCCCAGGTGTCCCCTGTGGTAACCTTTGGCATTCTGTATCCTGGGAGCAGGACATTTCCCTTCCTGTGGTGAGTCAAAAGCCGTTTGGTTTTCTCTGATACCTCATTGAAAAATTCATTTGGAAAGTGCAATACCCGTGACTTAAATGTGTGGGAAATGTGAACTGACTTTGAACAGTCCTTTCAAGTAACCTGTCTAGAGATTGAAGTTCTTGGGTCCATTTGAAAATGAGAGAAGAAAAGCTGTTAATACCTGTGAATGGAAAATTAACATTGAAAAAGCAGTATGACTTTAAACTGGTTGGAGAAATGTATATGGCTTATGTGTCTCAAAACAGTTTGTGATTACTAGAGCAAGGTGAATATTGAATTTGTTTTGTCAGTTTGGGATTTTGTGGCTGAGGAGGATGCTTATTAATGTCAGGCATTGGAGAAAATAATTTGATTTCATTGATTTGACTGTACATAGCCACTGTTTATCAATCTTCCTGAAAGCCCAGATGCTGCTGATGGTAAAGGAAAAACATTTTGGCTATACATAGGATTAGCTGAGCAGATGTGATCATTTAAAAAAGAAGTGAAGATCTGATCAGAAGGAGAAGGCAACTGCAGTATCAGAGGCTTGGTTGACTGTTATGATATCACTGCTTTTTAATTTCAAATCCAGAAGCAATAACAGATATTTTTTCTGTATTGAGGGCGAAGATCTGTTTTTTAATCTTTTGGGAGCTGTTTGCTTGACAGGGGATGGACTCTATCAATAGATGATTTAAAACTCTCATCAAAAGTGTGGTGAACCCTGTCACCTTCCCCCTTTCTGACAACACTCCAGCTGAGAGAGGCAGCAGAATCATGGGGTAGAGATGGGGAGTTGCTGGTGATGCTGCTGCAGTGCTGCCCAACCCAGACACAGATGGGTTTGGCCAGGTCACAGGCAGCTCTCAGGTGTGCCCACCCCCCAGAGATGGGCACTGCTGGAGTGGGATCACCTCGGGAGGGGATCAGCCAGAGAGGGATGCACAGTACAGCCCAGCCTGTGGCTTTGCACAGGAGCTCCTGAATTAGCAAGCTGGTGGGTTAGTGTGCTCCCTGCACTGGTGTCCTGCTCCTCTGCTGCCTGGGCTGGCTCGAGGTGGAGGATATGAATATTAATGCAGTATTTATTTCTCTTGTCTTCTTGACATTCAAAAAAGTGAATGTATAATGTACAGAGGTCAGGGAAGGCTAGTCCTGCCATTTCAGAGAGAACAGGAGATGAAGACAGAATAGCTCTCTTCTGTCAGGTCAACATTTCCATAAGGATATTTCTGACTTAAACTTTTTACCTTTCCTGGTGATTTCTAGGCATTGCTCTATGCATCTGCACACACCAAATATATCTATATATGCATTTATACCTCCATAGCCCAGGACAGTAGCTTGGTTGATTTCTATTTATATACTCACACACAGAAGATTAAGTCTTTATTTTAGTTACTTGATCACGGAGCAATTACTAACAAGCCCCTAAATTGATAAATCTCTTTTATCCAGAGATAGGAGGTTTCATTTTGGATGAACAATTCTCCCCATGTTTGGGTTCTCAACGATCCATTTGTAGCTTATCAATTAATTTTCCTCTCTCCTCTCTATGGAGATAGGGAATTCATTTCCTGCTGGAGGGGTTACTGGAATGGTAATGCACAGGGGGCTTGAGATGCAGCATAAATATATTATGCTTTGGTATGTCTCATTTATTATGTAGATATGCACACGCTCGTGGAGCTGAGCAGCCTGACAGGGCAGCAGGGCTGTGCATCAGCTGGCAGGGGCCTGGGAGCTGCTTCAATAATGCAAGTCCTGCAGTGGCTGCAAAGAAGGTGCCCCCCCTGCAGAAGCTGGAGGATAGGAGGGATACGAGGCTGTTCCCACCAGTCTGTTTTGATTTTTGATTTTGCAGTGCTTGCAAGCAGTGAGTTAAAGGCAAGGGAGAGGATTCAAGACTTCTGTTATTGCAAGGGCTGTAATGGTGTGTGCCTTTGTTTCCTGATTTTTCTATAGCAGCCCTTACCTACTGATTGGAGCTGTAAGGGAGCATTCAGGCACTACAATCCAGTGCCCACATTGCCATATATTAATTGCTATCCGCTCACTCATTCTGGGACCTCTAAGGTGCTTTTATTGGAAAGGTGGCCTCTCTCAAGTTCTGTTGGCAGTAGAGAGATTTTCATTGCTCTGGGAATTGAACCCAAAGAATTCCTAGCTCTATCCAGAAGACTTTGGAGAACAAGTCTGTTTTAATTTGTCTAGAGATATCAATTCTTCAGAAGGGCTGTGTCTGCCAGTCTCTGAATCCTGCAGCTGTGGTATCACAAAAGAATCACTGCTATATGGAGGGGAGGGCATTGGACTTGGTCATGATTTCACAAGCAGGAAGCCTTAAAAAAGACATTAAGATATTATTTTTGAGTGACATATTTTTTCTTTGTGCTCCACGAATCTTCTGATATTGTGCCCGGGAGGTGTGAGAGAAACTGACCTGTCACCCTGTCCCGAAACGAGTATTCCTCATTTGCAGGCTGGAGAGCTGCTCCTTTGCAGGCTCTCTGGTGTCACTTGGTCCTCAATGATGCTCAGGTCCCCTGGAAGCCCTGGCTTCAGGTGCTGGGAGTGCTTCCCACTCTGGGTACTAATCCTGGGCTGTCTGTGTTTGCAGGTCATGTTTGATACCACAGTTGGTTTCCCAACCTCTTTAGATAGGTTCAGCCATAATCCAGGCAATTCCACGAGCTCCTCTTTGCACAGGGTTTGGCACAGGTTTGTGAGAGACTCGCAGCTCGCAGCAGCCCTCCCCTTTTGTTTTTTGTGTTTTTTTTTCCCAAGCCCTCTGTTTTACATTCAGCTATGCCCAACAAAAGCAGCTGAGACAAATCTGCCACTGCTGCTCACTTCACAACAATTTGCAAAACAGATCTGAGCCTGAACAGTTGTTACACAAACTGGGAGTCCCTACGAAGGAGAGACTGCAAACCAGAAAACAAACAAACACCCTGCAGCTGAGTGTTGCGCTCCGTGCCTCACCGTGAGACAGGCTTGAGGAGGGATGTTGGCTCTTTGTGCCTCAGCTTTGAATGGGTCCATAAATAGTAAAATAAAGATTTTTCGGCAGAGGAAATACCTCCCAGACATCGAGACTTGCTGATACATCAGGGGATGCTATGAGTGCATTCCAGAAAGGGAGGAAGGGGCCATGTGATGAGCAGATGGGGGATTGTTGCAATGGACTTATCTCCCTTATACTTAAAAAAAAAAAAAAGTTTCCAATGAGCTTCTCCTCTCTTGCATGCCATGGAAACAGTAGTGTCTGCCAGAACAAACACTGTGCAACCTAATGACCATTCTCTTGAAAATACCACTATAAAAAATTCAACACCTGTGAGCAGTTTATGAAGTCTTGGTACAGCCTGACCTAAAAAATTCAAATCAAAATATTTTTTTGCCTATTCTCTTTGACTGAAAGGCAGATGCACATCTGTTGGTTTGGAAACGGGTTGATTTTTCAGCTCTTTTAGTTAATGACCAAAACCAAAAATAGTCAAATTACTATTTGAGTCAAATGACTCAAGCCACGGGTTCCCTCGGACGACCTCAATCTTGGTGAGGGAAAAATCCTCAACCTTCTATGGCCTGATTCAGCCAGAGTTTCTCTGGGGGATATTCCCAAGAAGGGCCAATCACAGTTTAAATCCAGATTTCATCCCGCACCACCCTGTCCTTGCAGCCAGATCGTGGAAAACAAATGAGGTGGTGAAGTAGGAAGAGGGAATGTACTGGTTCCTGGTGAACCACAGCCAAAGCCAGCAGCGTGGCTGCGTGTTACACCAGCCCTTGTGGTTGACCAGCCTCAGGCAGAAACAACAGGTGATGCAGAGCAAACAGAAGGGTTGGAAGCTGAAGTACCAAGTGAAGTGCCAAGTGCCTTTGAAAGGTGAAACAGACTGTCCAGCATCCAATTCTCATTATCACTCAGCTTTAGTTAGCCTTGGAAATGTCGAGAGCACCTTTGGAATGGACCTTTAGGCTCTGAAAGAAGAGGCTGTTGAACATATTGTCTGTAGTGTAGAAAGAAGAAACTCCCCATATTTACCTGCAGTCAGCCAGACATGGCTTCACAGGGAAGCACATTCAGAACTGCTGTGTTCACTGCTCCAGTGGGAGTGAACTCTCTTCATCGCATCCACAGATACCTTCTGAAGATGAAACTCAAAATTCCTCCTAACTCATGGTAGCATGAGAGGGCACTCAATCTGTTTCTCCCTTTAAAAAAATGAAACTATATATTAAGACAATTAATCTTCCTTCTCATGTCTCAAAAAACTCCTAACTCAGATGCTGTTTCAAAACTCATCCCACAATTTCATGCCTGCTTTCACCTTTAAAATCACATTTCTGCTTTCAAACTGTTGCATACATAACCTTTATGAAGACAGCAAGGTGCCTTGCATTTGAGGGGCAGCAGAGCCAGCTGGTGCATCTCGCAAATAGCATCTCTACACCTACATCTGTTTGGTGATATTTTGTATGGTGTGCACATAAAAATGTGCATAACTTGTTTCTCTGTTATGGATAGGAAGGCATCATCAGCTCCAAACACTTCAGAAAAATAACTACTATTTTTCAAGTGTATTGGTGCAGAACAGAATGTTGAATGCAAGACAGGGAGAGGGCTCTGCCCTGGAGTAGCTGGTGACAATTCCTGGTTTTGCCTGCTCTTCTTGGGTTTGTGGGGCACCAAGAGCAGCAAGTCACAGAGTGAAGTAGTTGCTCTTTCTAGGGATGCTCCTCAAATCAGACAGACAAATACCTGGTATCTCTCTAACACCAAGTCACCTGCAATTCCTGTGATTAATCCCTCTGTTTCCACAGAGATCCTCAATTTTACATCTTAGTGATGCCAAAAAGAATCAGAAATAGGTGGGATGTATTGTTGTGCATTTCAAGCCTTTTGTCACTTGATAAAAAGGGAATGTTTGGAATGGAAGAGGAGAGGAGAAGAGGTATTTAAGTTGGAAAGAGAATGATGATTCCGAAGCACTGTTTTTCCCCACAGCTGTCAGGTGAGGAACTATGCTGGCCCCACCAGAGCCTGGGTGCTTGATGGAGCTGTCTGGCCGTGTTCTCAACTAACACTAATATCTGTATCAACATAGTCAAGTTCTTAGATAGATTTGTGTGGTTTCTCAGAAGTGCTGGGAAGGAGCTAATCTAGTTGGCTAGCATAAGACACTTCTGCAACTGACACTGCTACCAAGTGGCTGGCCAGACCCCTGGGAAAAGAAATGGGATACAACAAATGTCCTTTATTCATCAATGCCAGGTTGCAGCTAGACAGTGAGACAGAAGCTTGCTGAATTTGGTGCTCATGTTTCCTGTTGGATGCAACAACGACTTCTTTCTCTGGCATAAAACAATGATGAACTGAAGGTTAAAGCATCCGATCGAATGTCTGTTTATTTTTCCTGGTTCAGGGCCAATACTAACCTTGAAATGCTCAGATTTAAGTAATTAGTTGTGGTGCACAGAGAGTGGGAGAACAGCAACAGGAGCAGACTGGAGTTGTTGTCCAGCTCCTCACCTCTGCCAGGTTTCCACAGCTCACTCCTTCCTCCCCCAGCTCCCCCCTTTTCCCTTGCCAGCCCCAAAACAGGCAATTCCCCTACATTTCCCCAAACCTGTGAGGTGTTGTCATGCCTCCTTCTACCTTCTGTCTTTATCCCATCTGGCACTGGGGTGAATTCAGGTTCTAGTGAAAAAAAAAAGGAGCTTTAAAAAAAAATAGTAATTTTTGTGTTTGCTTTTTTCTTGATATGGAAATATCTGAAATTCTAAGAGACACTTTTATGTGTGTTTTTTCTGTGAATTAACAGAAGAAGGATTTAAATTTTTTTCCTGTTGCTAATATTTTATAACTTGCTTTAGTTACAGTTCCTGCAAGCACAACCTTCCTTTGGCTTAAAGATCATTTGCTTCCAGATTTTGAATTTGTCCCCCACATATTAGAGGCACATGAGAAGTGAAGAAATGCATTTATTCTTGGTTCAGCATAGTTTTCATCTCTACCAAATAGTTGATTCAGACATTAAATGACATTATTTGAAACTAAATAATGCATTTTCATTTATTTATAACATGCTTGGCAGTATTTTCTCCCAACCATGTTATTTTATGTGTTATCTATTAGAGAAGGGATCTAAGACCCAGAAACCAGCTTAGCCTGGGTGAGTACTAATGATGCTGACACATCAGTAAGGCACATGAGAGCAAGAGGTGCTGCAGGAATAGATGGTGTTGTTTGGAGCGTGAGGTACCCAGTGTTTGGAGATCTCCCTGTAAGTTGACAGTTCTTCTGCCTAAACTCCTGTTTTTCCCAGTCCTTGCTGTCAGGTTTCAAGAGCTTGGTGTGCACTGGTGTTTGGGCACAGATTGATGGAGAGTATTACAGACTGAAACAGAATCTGTCAGGAAATGTCTGTGCTGCTCTATCTGTGAAACATGGGTCATCTCAAAGACTCGAGAGCTGTCGTGCCAGCCTCCATGTTTTAATTAAAAACATCTTCAGCTAATTGGTCTGCTGCTGTATGTTCCATATGCTCTTCTTGTAGACGAGTCTGCTGCTGCCATAAAGTCGTATAATTGCATGGTGCAGTGATAGCACCTTTCCAAGAATACCTGCTAATAACCAAGTTTTATAGGGAAACAAATCTTAGCATTCACAAAGGCCACTGCCTCTCTCATTTGTATGGCTTGAATTTTGAAGCTGAAAAACAGCAGTGCATCATTGACAATATTTCCAATGCCTTGGGGAGAAATTTTAAATGATGGCTTTTCCTGTGATGTAGTAAACATTAGGGCTGGTTGGGAAAAGATTTTTTTCCCCTATGATAAAATTTCTATCTCAAACTTTCTATCTCAAACTTTCTTTGGTAGAAACTGAAGTTGACTGAGTTCAGTCAACTAATTATTTCTCACTGGAAAACATTCAGAGATAATTTTCAAGGACATTTGTCATGAAAAAGGAAGCTTTGGGTGTAAATGTATTTTGCTGGATGATACATGTGTCTGGTGTAAACATGAATGGTTCATGCTCAGATGAGAGTGATGAGATTTTTGGATACATAGAAGGGAATATTTGATATTATTGGCTGCTTTTGCTGTGGTTTTTATTAATTTATTTAGAATTTTATATATATATAAATTTTTTTTGATAAATGACATTGCTTTGTGATATATAGAGGAATTTAGGAAAACCATTCATCTGAGCTGGTGAAATCAGGTTGCACATGTTGACTGGGATGAATATCTGCTTTTCTTCTCTCTCCCTCACCTGTAGTTTTACCTGAAGAGGTGATGGAAATGTTGGAGGAGCAGTTGTGAGCACTGGTCTCAGGGAAGGAGCTTGCATGCAGGGAAGGGAGGAGTTGGCTTTGACCACCCACCAGGTGGTATCACAATGTCCTCTTGCACTGCTGCAGCAGCCAGCATCTTAGAGAGAAAGAAACAGGTTCTGATAATGGAAGATGTCATTATGAGGCACATCAGTTGAACATTGGATGAACAGCTTGCCTGAGACTCGGCAAGGATGTGAGAGATGAAAAAACAACACTCAAACATCCAGGCAGAACTTTCTTCCCTTCTTCCCCAAACCACTGGTATCATCTGGTGATCAGCTTTCTCTTTCCCCAGGTAGGCAAAGACAGCTCTCCCGCCCACACAATAGCAGTAGTCCCTTGAAATCACACTGGTTTAAACGTGTGCTAAACGCCAGAGCCTCCTGCAAACTGCTGGCAGTGCTGTGTGATGCTCTCCTTATTTGACACTGGTGTTGATGAATCCCATGATTGCCAGAGCACAAAAATGTCAGAGACTGCATCTCTCCTGTGGATTCTGCCAGCAGTGACCCTTTGAACAGTTGATGCCCAGAAACAGGAGATGACTGTCTGGGTTTGGGGATGTGAATGGCTTTTCTATCACACAGTGTTTTGGAAATGTCATCTGTAATTGAAACTTAATCTTCCAACAAGTTTTATCTCGCTGTTATTTGCAGACAATGTGGATGCTGCATTTTAGTAAATGGCATCTGAACTAAAAGGTTCTGTTGATTTATCCTTTTTTTTTTTTTTTTTTTCTAAAAGGACACTGACAGCCAGAGTGTGGGTCCTAGATTAATTTGACTTTCACAAATCAGATACTTCCTGTTCTGCTAGTATAATGTTTTAAAAATAGACAGCATAGCAAAAAAACCCAACATCCCACAACTTTGACCTGCCACACTGCTGCTGTTTGGGAACTGGCAGAGCTGAAGGGTATGAGCTAAAGGATTAATCTAAACCTGTGTTTGCAGCTAGCTGATGAATACTACACAAGAGCAAGCAAAATTAGGTCAATGTAATTAGTATTTATGCAACACCTAACTATGAAATAAATAAATTTTGCTTCCAAAGAGAGGTGTACCACCAGAAAAGGCTGCTGTGATAATCAGTGCTTAAAGGGTTTCAGAAGGCCTTTGATCATGTATGCTCATTGATAAGGACAGGGATTCCTCCTTTCCCTCCCTCCATCTGCCAGCCCTGCAAACTGAACCTCCCCTGTTCAGGGAGCCAGGATAATTTTAGTTTGTTCCAGGGATAACAGAAGCCCAAGGAGTTTCCACTCACTGTGGTCACACTGGGAGATAACCAGGTTTGAACATGAGCCAAATGTCCTACATGCTCTGAGCACACGTGAAGGATGCACATGGCTTTGCACAGTGTCCACACTGAACAGAAAGCAGAAGACTTCATCAAAGCCATAGTGGGTTTTGATTATGTGGCTCCAGCTCCTCGCTGACCAAGTCTGAGCCCTGCAACCTCTCGTCCCTCTGAGCTCAGGACTTCGTGCAAGGTTTGTCAATTACCTTGGATGTGCAGGGACACTGGAGAGTTTGGACCTCAGGCTGGACTGGAACTGAGCATCATCTCACAGCAGAGAGGAGAGCCATATGTCCTGGACACACAGCAGTATCCAGCTGAATAGCTAATTCTTATTTTTGCCTTTGAAGTCAGCAGCTGCAAGCTGGAATGCATCCAGGGAGGACACCCGTGAAACAAGAAGACATTTGTTTCTATGGAGTAAATCCAAACGTTCAACAAACTAATCTCAACAGTGATATGGCTCCTTTTTGGTGAATTACATACAGGAATTCCCAGGAATTGCTGATGAAGGATCCTTCTCAGAAATCTATCTCAACATTGCATTTGATTAGTCATATTGATTGTTTTGAGTTGAGCTTTCAAAACTGGTCTCTAAATTATTCCTGTGGAAAAATGTAGCCACACACAGTGGCCTCCAGTTACTAATCCAAGTGGGTGCCTGTTCTGAACTCCCTTGAGAACTCAGCTGGATTCAGGTATTCTTTATACATTGGGTTTTACAGTTTTTGTCATAAGAAAGGAAAAGACAGCAGCCAAAACCATCATCCTACTTTATAAAAAGTTGTGTGCACCCTGGTCACTCCATTCCAAGCAAAGATGGAGTAGAACTGGAAAAGTTTCAGAGAAGAGTGTTACCGAGAAATATGAAACATCTTCTATAGCAGGAAATACAGAATAGACTGGTCTTTCAACACCAAGCAGGCAAGACTGAGGGGTGATGTCAGATGGCCAGATGAGGTGAAAAAAAGGATAATTATTCACTATTATTTATAATACAGGTACCATCAGAATATAAGTCATTATTTGCAGAAAAATTCAAGCAAGAAAAAGGAAGAACTTCTCATACATACACATGGTTAAATGATGGAAGCTGTAAAAACACATTTTGGTGGTAAGAAGCAAAGAAAGGTGGAAGATATGCTCAGTTGCAGCGATCAAGAGCAAAAGCCAGTTGTATCCCCCAACCCAAGAAGTCTCCAAAATGTTGTTTTCTGGGTGTTCTGGAATGGAGGGAACAGTGCATTCTGACCACCTTTCTTACACCAGGGACTTATCTCTGCACATCATAGTAATACCTGACTACAGCTGTATTTTGAGCAGCATCCAAGGAAGAGCTCCTCCTGTCACCTTGTCAAGGAACCCCCCACTCTGAACCCCATCCAAGCCTCAGTCAAACCAGTCCATCTGCTTTACAGGCCTTGCTGGACACACCTCTGTCCTCAGCCTAGCAGCTCCTTGGGTGGCTGATGTTATTTGCTCCTGTGAGTGTAGATGTGCCTGTTCTCAGGAGCAGGTCACTTCGAAGTTGTTTGAGGTCTAGGTTTGGGCAATGAGCTACCTGAACAGGCCACAGAGAAACCTAAATAGATGAGAGGGTATAGCTGGATTTGTGGTAGCATTAACTACTAGTCTTAATGTTATAGTCCAGCGCTCGAGGCATTCCTCCAGGGACTTAATCTGTGGCAAGGTTTTGTGGCATTGTACCTCCAGCAGTACTTGATAACAGCCATAGCTGCTAGGCCATGGAGTGTCCTGGGTGACTGCACTTACCCCCATTCCTGCCAAAATATGTCTGGCTTGTAGCCATGCAGACAACTGTCATGAGTTCAGGTGATGAGCAGACTACAAACCACATCGCTTGAGCCTTAGTGTTCATCACCCTTCTAGGGGGAAGAGAGCTTGGCTGATAGACCCTGCTTGGGCTGTAGCTATGTCTGAATAAACTAATAACTAATAATAACTAAAATAATAACGATGTTTGCTTTACTCTCCAAGATGTGATGGCTGCACCCTGCCGTGGTCCATGCCATGCCCAAGCCATGCCTGGGAGGTGTCTGAGGAAGTGCTGGCTGCACTGAGCTGAGGCTGTGCCAAGGGAGAATTTGAAGGTGGGACACGCTCTGATCACGGGCATCGCACAGGGTTAGTGAACTGCCCTTGCAGGTCTCCCCTGGGTGGGCTTTGTGAAGGGAGAGCCCCCAGCTGCCCAGCCCCAGCTAGAGGAGGTACCATGGAGCTGAGTTCCGTGTCCTGTTCACCCATCCCCTGGGTGGTCTCTGTTTGCTGGGCTGTGGTGTGGTAGGACTGAGCCCTGTCCTGTGCAGGTGAGTGAGGCACTGGTGCAGGGCTGCTGCCTGTTCCCCACATCTGCAGCAGCATTCCCTCTTCTCTGCTGGCTCCAGGGGTCTCTAGAGGGGTGTACCAGGCTGCCAGAACTGTCTTCTTTCCCCTCCTCTCCTGGACCAGATGCCTAGAATTGCAGTGAAGCTCTGCTTAAATTACTCACCTAAATGAGACTGACTGGAACCTGTCCAGCCTGCCTGTTCTAATGGGTGGTTTTATTGCCTCAGCTACAATTGTTTTGGAATGTGCTTTGTTTATAGCAATAATTGATCATGCTTTGTTACAAGTGAATTAGTGGCAGCTGGAAGATCTAAGCTCTATTTTTCCTTCAAACAGGGAGGAATTGTATATCTTCCATTGCTCTCGTTTAAAACCCCCTCTTTACTTCTTCCTTTCTTCCCCCCCCCCCCGATTTTGGGGATATTTGTGATATATATATGTTTCCAATGTGCAACCTACAGTGGGGGCCCATTGAAAGTACTGCAGTGAGTTCAGAGCTTAGGAGAAATCTGCCATTGGTCATTTTGATTTTAAATATTGTTTGATAGTGCATTTCATTAGACAGAGTCTAACAAAATGTCTTACAAATATTATTTCAACATACTGCAAATAATACTGCAACATAATTCAGCTTTCACAAGGAGGCTAAAGGGGAGTGAGTATTCCTGGGTGCCAGAAGAAGAGAGGCCTCTGCACCCATTACCACCAGCAAGGGCAATTTTGGATGCACAAAGCATAGGTTAGTGAGGGGACCTCCTCTGCAGCAAGTGTACCCTCTTGGGCTCATCAAGGTCTGCAGGGGCTCTTGTTTAAGCACCTCTCCCACTCCTGGCTATCTGTATGGTGATGGGAAGAGAGGAGCACTTCCCAAGGTGGTTCCTGTCTTGGGAGAGGTGGATTGTGCAGTGGAGCTCTCAGTTTTCCTCCATTGTTAGAAAAGGCAACAAGTCCCCTGGTGCAGGTGCATTAAGTCTGTGACCAACCCTCACTATGGGCTTGGGGGAAGATGTTTTGCTTTCCTGCTTCTATTTCTCTGCCTTAAAAAAAATCAGCTTAACAAAAGATATTGGCTCTACGATTCTGCCGTGAGAATTAAAGTATATGCAGAGGGCTTAGACAAAGACATCATGGTTTAAATGACAGATGGTTTTTAGAGCATCGTCCGATGTTTGCATTAATGAGGGATATTCACTAAATCAGGGAGGGTCAGATTTTAGGTTTTAGAAGATCTGATTTTAGGTCTGAAGCATCTGAACTGATTCCTCCTCCCAAGCAGACAAAAAAATCCTTGTTTTTCTGGGCTGGAGCAGGAAACGAGCAGAAGCCAACAATAACACAAACCAATCCCCATTTTCCATCAGATATAGAGAATGAGCAGGTGTCAAATATTTCCTGCTCTTTGATCCCTCTGCTTTGAATGCTTCACAGTGAAAAAATGCTCAAAAGCTGTTGAAAGCTTTTGCTGTGTTACATGATCTGCCAAGACAGGAATGCTGCTCTGCTCTTCTCTGCTTGAAGTAAAGTATTAGACAAAGCAGCTGTTCTGGTGGCTATTGCTGCAAGTTCCAAAACCACTGTGGTGACTAGTTTGACATCTCACACTCTCGTATTCTCGTTTGCAGCAGTGGACATTTAGAAGCCTGGTGGAAAATGTTGGGGTTTTTTTTAAGCGGTAAGCTCAAGTGCATTTCCCAAGCCTATTGACAATGGCTTTTCAACTTTAGAGACATTGCAGTTTCCTGGAAGAGCTCCCTGTGCTGTCTGTGCACCTTGGACACCTTCCCCATGAACCCAAGCTGTCCTTTCAGGCACCTAAACCAGTGTCTCAAAGCTTCAAAAAAGCTTAAGCTTTTGTGTGCCTTCTGGCTGGCTGCCTAAGGCAAATGTCATTGCCTGCCTTGTTGACACGAGGAAAACGTTGGCCATGTGCAACAGTTTGTGAATAATCTCGTGCAATGAACTCTTTAAAATATGGGCTTGTATTATCTGATAACCTTTTACAAATAACATAAGTGACTTAGAAGACTGAGAGACAAGGTCCACCCGGAAAATGGGTTTTAGTTGTGAAACCAAACCTAAACCAAAATGTCCATCTTGCCTGGTTGGGAGACATTTGATTGACTTGGTCCCAGTTCCTGAAAATCTGGCCAAATGCTCTTTAAAAAGTTGGTCACAGCTGGGAAAATATTTAGTGCATGAGGGGATGTTTATACAGCTGGCTGAAGGATTTAACCCTGGGCATCTAACACCAGCCCGGGGAATAAAGCTCTACAGAAGGTGCACTGGAGCACAGGAGTTTGAGGCTTGTTCTGAGTGCCTTTGTTGGGATGCATTCCTCCCACTGCTAGCCATGGAGACTCCAGCTTGGCTAACTGGGCAAGTGATGCTGCTGGGCTGCCCTGCTTGGTCCTGTTCTTGGTTACTCTGCAACAGCATTTCTTCCTTTCTGTTGCAGCTGAGATTAAACCAAATGAAAGAAACGGTGCTTTAACCATGAAAAATTGAAGGCTAGAGTTGATTTTGAAAAATGAGTCCTTTGCATTTTTTAATAGACCCTTTTTATTCAAGTTTAATGAAGGTAAGAGAAAAAGCTTTGAAAAAGGCAGCCAACCATGACAAAACATATAAAGACCTAGAGAAGCCGTGTCTCTATGTTGGAATCCCACTGTGTAGTGTTGTATAGAAAAAGCAGGAGGAAAGGAGGTGATTTTATCACTATTGGCAGGTCAGAGAAACACGGAGAGCAGGTTTAACCCCTTATGGAGCAGATGATGGTGTTTTGAGGACATATCTTTAATTTTTCTTAACTCTAACTCTCCACTTCTAGCAGGCAGCATGGTTGCATTGCCAGAACGTGGGTGCTCTTGACCACCTCTGCCAGCTCCTCTTACTCACTGCTGCTGAGTGCACCTTGCTGTGCAGGACAAGTGGAGAAGGTATTTGCAGTGCTGGGCTCTCTGAGTGGCTGTGTTGAGAGTTGGGGTTCCCCTCTCCTTCCTATGCCTGCTGCCCTATGCAGTGCCAGCTGCTTTCCAATTGCTAGGCAGGCTTTTGCTGGCCTGAGTTTTAATTGCTCATAGAAAATAGACATGGTAATACCTGGCTCTGCAGCTTGTAACTCTCCCTGAGGCGAAAGAACAGCATGTTGGGCATGTGGGGACCTGCATGAAGGTATTTGAATCTGAATCCCACTCTATTTTGCTGAAATTTATAACGTTAAACCAAAGGTTGCATGAAATGAGCTTGGTCTTGCCTGACTTCAGGTGTTCTGTTCACATATACTTGTGTCTTTCAGCACCAGACACCTGTGCACAGGCAGTTGAATGAAGATCTGAATTTCTGCTTTGGCACGTGTTACACACCTTTTAAATAGAGAGTTAAATGCCCCTTCAGAACACACACAAACTCAGGAGCTTGTGTCTGGCTCATGCAGGCTCCTCTTGTGACTAGGACCTGCATATTTGCTTAAAGTCTTATTTGAAAATTTGTCTTCATAAGGAAATGTAGGATTTCCTCTATTCCTGTGTGCATTTCTCACCGGGCAACACCATTGTTTATCCATCTCATGCTCCATTTCCCACCGTGATCTTATCAAGTTTCAGGGGGGAGAGTAAAGGAAGCAATCAGATGCAGCAGCACAGCAACACACCCTTGGTGCAGTCCCTGCTAAATACAACCTCATTGTGAAAAATATCCTGACTCCCAGCAGGATTTTGACTGTTGATAACATTTTATAACAGAAATTACTGCCGAGGCTTCTAAACATGACTTTGTTTCCACAGAATCGGGACCCTTGTTGTTTGCACGCTGTGGATGCTGGTCACCAAGCAGGGCTGCTTGTGCTCATGGAAAATGTGGTTTGTGCCTGTACCAGACTTGTATTGCAGCATGAGACCAGAGTGGAAGTGGTGAGCAGTAATCAGTGTGACTGGGTTGTTCAGTCTGCAGGATGGGTTACTGAGCCACAGCCCTGGGGCACTTCTGGACTCCTCAGTGATTCCTGAGCTGGTATTTTGAGGCTTTGTGGAGTAAAAATGGTGAAGAGCAAAACATCCCAGGTATTTGTTGTCTAAATAAGAGGAAATGAACAAACAGAGATTGAAAGCTAATTTCTGTCCTTGTAACAAAATTTTGCTCCAAACTGTGTTTTAAAGAAAGATTTTAAACCCAGATGCTTCCAATTGAGCCTTTTTTGTTGAAGCTATGGATTCCATAGAAGCTCCCCAAGTGTTCATTTCAGAAGGTGTAGTTTTGTCAGTGTTGTTTATGGTAGGAGACATCACACTAGCTCATATATGAATGTATTTGGTATTCCCATTCATTTTAAAGACATCAGTCATCCATGTTACCATTTCTTGCCTGTCTTGATTTACTAAAATGAAATTCAAGTGCTTCTTTTGCTGTTCTTTCCGGGGCGGACAGTAGAGAAATATTTACTAATATAACACTTTATTTTGGATTTCCTGACAACTTTAGGAGCAACTAATGAGAATATGTTTTGCTGAATATGCATGTAGACTGCTGGTGGACTATGGTCCTGGGAGATGAATTTCAATTTACACTTAGCCAGTTGGAAAATATACCTCCAAAAAGCAAAACAATTTACTATTAAGGATTTTTTTTGAGTCAGAACTGGTTTGGGGTAGTATCTATGGATACATCCCCACTACTAAATAAAAGAGAGTTAGGGGCTGATCTTTGGGGGAGAGGCCAAGGAGAACAGGCTGGTTTGTATTTGTTCTGCTCCCTCTGGAGCAGACTGGCTTCATCTGCACTAAGCAGCCTTTGGTCCTGGCTCCCCACTGGCCCCCATGATGGGGGCGACATTGGCCATAAAACCTTTTTTTTGTGTGTGTTTTTCCAGTCCATTTGTCTGAAGAAAATTAGTAAAGTGCAGCCCCCTACAGCAGGTTGGTTTTTTTCACATGATCCTGATGATGTATTGTGCTGGTATTTGGCACGAGGGCATGTGAGGTTGCAAAGCCAACCAGGATAGTGCTGGAGAACTTGTGGGGCAGCAGGAGTCAAATGCTGAGCTGTCTGGTCCAATCAGTCTACTCGTCACGTTAGAGAAGTGTCCTGCAATGAACCATCTCAGCACACATGCCCAAACTCTGCTTTGCAGGCAGCTGGTGGGGAAGGTCCAGGACAACCAGAAATTATTTGGCTGAAGTAGCACTGGTTGGTCAGGAGCTTAGTGCTGGACTTTCTTCCTTGTCCTCTTCATTTAGGATGGAAATATATTCTGTATGACAGGCATTTTGCCAGGGAGTTTTTGGTAGGAGCTGCTATCTGGAGAGGGTTGGAGGGCTGCAACTCTTCCCTCCCCAACTCCAGCACCTCTTGCTGCAGCCTGCACCCCCTGCCTGTGATGTGTTAGTAGAGATGATGGCTTTGGGGTTTGCAGCTCAGGAGGGGAAGCTCTCTGGGAACTAAAGGAGCCACCCTAAATCCATGTCAGAGCCTGACAAGACCATCTCAATGGACTGTTCTGTCCACCTTTTCGGACTCACCAGCCCTTGCAGGACTCACAAGATGCGGTTTTTCACCAGCCCTGACGTCCATGCTTGACGGGTTCCAGGGGAGCCCTGTGTGGAGAAAGGCTGTTGTTTTCTCCCACCTGTCTCATCTGTAGCAGGCAGCAGGCTGCCCTTGCAGGAGAACTGTAAGTCAGCAGCAGGATGCATCTGCAAAACTCTGGGCTTGCTGTGGCGTTTGATTCAAATCTTCTAGATACCTTTCCCAGTGCTGGTCAAATTGATGCAGAGGGGATGCCATGAGGGCAAGGGCTAGGATGCTGTGTAGCTGACCACAGGAATCGATTATTTCTTCAGGTATTGTGGCTTCTGCTTTGCCTTCATCATCTGAGAAGGCAACAGCATTCTTATAAAACTATGGAGTTAATTTTAATTACTGACAACTGCAGCTTGGGTTACTATGGAAACACAAAGGCCTGCCACGTCTACAAGTTCAGTCTGCAACTTGCTGTCTGGAAATGTCATGTGGGGTCTGATTCCTCTCTCCCATCTATCAGCAGCAAAGCAGGCACAGCCTGCATCAGCCAAGTTGAAACAATGCACAATCAGTTCAGGTCAGAGTAAAACCTCCATCTTTTTTTCTTATCTGTGCCACATCTCTGTGATTCTGAAATAAAATTGGTATGTTCCTAGCTTCCTAATGACTCGAAGACCAGTCCCCAGTCAGTTGATGAAGGAAACTAGAGCACAAAATCGTTGATATTAGAGTTGAAAAGCAGCTATTAGGTCACACAGTCCCCATACAAAATTGTTCCTATGCTATTTTTTCCTACTACTTTTCATTGTCTAATTATAAATGCAGCTACATTTGTACTAAAATCTCCTTCAGCTTTAGTTTCAGGGCCAGAATATGATACTTAGAGCAGGAGTTGTTGGACAAAGAAGGTTGTCTGAGTGTTTCCATTCTGAACTCCTTTTTTTTCAGTTTGCTTCTGTTTTCCTGGGCTGAAATGTCTTGGTTTTACTCCCTGCTTTTTGTTTGGCAGTAAACAGCTTTGGAAAGCTGGAACTTGGATACTTTATCATCCTAAAACATGTAGAAAAAGATGGTTTATTTTCTGCATCTAGCTCACCAAAAATTACTGTGTGTTGAACCGAGGGTCAGAGTTAGTGCTGTAATTTATTGAAATTAGTGGAGTTATACCCATTAATATGCAATACTCTTTCCCTCTTCAGTTATGCAAAGTATCCAAGTTGCTGGAGGTCACAGAAGAATCCAGACTCTCCTCTCTTTGCTACTTTTGCATAACAGGTTTGTGGAAATCGAATACTGATGCACTTGTATAGAGAAGAATGCTGAGCAGGGTTAAGAGCAGTGCTCCCACCTTCCTCACAGTAAATACATCACAGATTTCTAACTGCCTATTTTTCATCCCCTCACTGCAGTGCTTGAGCACAATTCCCTCTGATTTAAGCTGATTGTCCCATTTTGATGGCCAAGGACAGGCTTTCTCTCACGCTGGCCTCAATAGCCACGTTCAGATTTCACTTCGGTTACATCTTTTGGAACAGGAGTGTCAACCTGGTCCTGGCTGCCAGCAAAGCTTTTAACGAGGTCTTGTGAACCATTCTGAAACGCAGTTAGTTGCAGTGCCACTGAGGTCTGAAAGCACTCTGGCTCTTTCCTAGCAAAGCAGGGTGTGGTGGGGCTGCGTAGGATGACAGCGAAGAGCTCTGGACCCTCAAGATGAGGGAAGCAACACAGCCCATTAGCTGTCTGCAGGATGCTGATTTCAGGGTTTCAGGTCTGTGCTCTATAGTCTCCTGTTGGGAGAGCAGCAGAACAGGCAAGGGACAGTCTGCAGAGTATTGCACCTTTGCCTTAAACACCCAAACGCTGGTGTCTGGGCAAGGCACCTGGTTTTGCCTGGGCACCCTGTACAGCACATGGAAAGACAGCACATCCTCCATGAGGTTACAAAAAGCCCTGTCTGAGTGTCTGCCCTGACGTGTGCTTTGCTGGCAGCACAGAAAGCTCGAGAGGAGAGAGCAGATCTTGCTCCCTGAGACACCCAGGGTTGTCTGTGCTTCAGTCCCCGTGCCCCTGGGCACAAGGTAGATGTAAGGCTGGCCTCAGACCTCTGCTGCAAGTCTTGCTCAGCCATGGAGGCTGCTCCCCTTGCTGATACCACATGAAGCTTTCCTGCTTTCACTCTTCATGATGATCATTATTTTCTGCAGGGAGCCTTTCTGGGCACTGCCATGTGCCTTCAGCCACTTGGGGTGCTCCTCACAGATGGGAGTAGATGAATCACCCCAAACACTGAGTTTGTACTGAAGTTGAACCCTTTACTCCCATTCTGAACCCAAAGCACACCTGTCTCTGACTAAGATGCATGGTTTTAGAAAGGACACCACAAAATGGAGAATTTACAATCATGCACTCTCGGGGTTCATCACTCTCAGTGTGAAGTTTATGTGCTTTCTATTTTCTTTTAGCTTCCCAGCACTGGTGCTTGTTATATTTTTCTCTGCTTGTTATACCTTCCTCTTCTTTTCTCCCTCTCTTTCATGTGCCTTAATTTCTTCTAAAATTGTTCATCCATTTTTCTTTTTGCTTGTTTTTTGTCTGGTAAGAACAATCATAGATCAGCATCAAACAGCTCTATGAGTTCTAGTATTTGTTTTTATCTCTGGAGATTTTAAACTTTGTCAGAATATCCTGATAATATGCTGATTGAAATTCCCCTCTGAAGTCTCAATTTCATACATACTGTTGTTTTCCCCCGTACCTTTCTGCAGACAGATACTTAGTGATGTTTTTGTTTAACCTCTGGAGAAGACACAGAATGGAAAACAAGCAAGTAACAAGCGTTTCCAAATCCCAGTGCTATAAATCTGTTTTGTTTCACTTCTGCTTACAAAAGTGGCAAATTATTTATTTCACTATCTGATATCACGCCAATAAAAAGATGAGCCTGTTCCATACAGTCCAATTATGAAAAATTACCTCAGATCAAATGACTCACAGTGGACCTGTTTTTCATTGCCCTGTTGCAAGGAAATATTTACCTGCCTGAAGCGAGGACAATTTACACTTGTGCTGGCTGCTGAAAACATTCAATCAGAAAAAGACAATGTCACATAAGACGTTGGTCAGTTCCAGTTGTTTGGACCATTTTGTTGATGCATGAAACCTCGTTTGACTCCAGCTGTGGAATTTTTCTAACTGTGCCCAGTGGTGGAGTTTAGGGCACTGGGATAGGTTGGAGGGTCCCCTGAAGTCCTTTCCACAGCTGGAAATGCAGAGCATTTCTCTTGGTTCAGCAGGATGCTGGCTAAGTTTTAATGCTCAGTCACTCAGGAAACAATATATTTATTTTCTTATTCATGTTTATGTGGCACAGGGGATCAGGCTGCTGTTTTAGATGCAGGACAAGTGCCTGGGTTTTCTGTTCACCTGAACAGTGGCACATGCAATTATCCCCGAGGGTGCCACACATCATTTTCTGCTCCCCAGCCCTGCCCAGCAGCCTGCTAATGACTCTGCAGCCATTCCAGGTAGCAGCATGGAGGGGGAGCAAGGCAATTTCATTAATGCAGCTTTCCCTAACAAGCAAAGCAAGTTTTGCTTGATTCTTTACTCTCTCCTTTGCCAGTTTGTACATTCCTGGGAGAGCAAGTGCTTTGTTTCCAGATCAGGTGAATAATGTAAATGATTAATTGCAGAGGAAGATGGCTTACTAGGAACAGATTTCTGTGGTGATTAACAATGGGTTAGGATCTGTCAAAACCGAGGTGGTGGGAACCACATATAGACTTTTATATATTTTTATCTAGTATATTTGTGTGTGCTTGTGTGTGCATGAAAGCTTATGATAAAATATGATAAAAAAGATATTTTTTGAAGTCAGAAAATTGCCTTATTTTTGTCTCCTTTGTGTCTTAGAGAACAGCAGCAGACACATTCCATCCTCCTGAAAAAATCATGTTTGTTCTGGGAATTTCTTTGGCCCCAAGGCAGCACATTTAGAAATGTACTTTTAAAAGGAGAGTAAGAAATATTTGCCAAGCCACTGCTGATCTTTGTAGAGGTTCCTGCCCTGAGATGGTAATTTTCCCCTCAAACTACCTCTAGAAACCTGCACTTCCCACTCCACTCAGGCCAGCCTTTGCCTTGCTGTGGCACACAGGACTTTGCTGGAGCGAGAGTGTGTAGCTCACATGGGGTCATTACTGCCTGGAGCAATTATAAATCAGTGGAGAGATGTAAAAAAAATATAACTGTGCTTCAGCAGTGATGGAGTGCCTCCAGGGGGGGTCTGGGTCTGCAGGGGACTGTTCATCCCAGGAGGATGACCACCATTGAGGAACAGATGCAGGGAACTGCAGCAGGTAGTTGTACTAACCTTGGTGGTGGGGCAGGGACAACTCTGAATCCTGCCTTTGTCCTGGTGGAGTCTACAGGGAAGGGGAGCCCACTCTGGTTCTCCTCTTGGGGTAGTTTTGGACACCTCCAGCCTGGCAGAACATCACTAGGTGGGTACTGTTCTGGTAGCCCAGGACTGTGGTAGCTGGTGCCAGCCCATCCCTGGAGAGTGGTGAACCTGGTAGGGCTGCTGTGTGCTCTGGGCTGTGACTCGTGACATGGGTAACCCATGCAGGGAAACAGAAATTCATGTTACTTCTCTGTGCAGAGGTGAGGGAGGTTTCTCAGTGACCCTCTGAAATAGTGCTGAGGTCTTTCCAGCAGACCATCTTACTGATGGTCTTACTGGAGCTGATTTGAGTCTTAATTCAAGGGTTTCAAGCACACATTGGCTAGACCACTGCAGTCCCTGCCTGGGAATATACACATGGACATAAAAGTATTGCTTAATGGTTTATAAAACTCCTATTCAGAAATGCTCCAGATGGCACTTGTGTGGTTCTGAACAGCTATCAATGGGAAAAAAAAAGAAGTTACTGAGAGAAAACTGCCTGTGTGGAAGTGAATCATTTCACATCCACTCAAAATACTACTCTTGCTCTTTCCCACTAGTACTTCCTTGCTACCCCGCAGTGACTGCAGATGAGAGGATGAGGCTTTTATGATACCAGGCTGTGCTGTCCTAATATTCACAGCACTTGCATAGATCTCCTCATGTTCCTTTTAACCAGGTATCTGGGTGCTGTTTGTGTGAAAGCCACACAAGGTGTGCCACGTGCACCAGCCGCTCTGTGCTGCTGCTTGAAGGCTTGAGCTTGTCCTTTGTCCCTGGTGCCAGGGGATGTCTGTGCAGCCCCTGAGCAGGATGGGCTGGTGGACTGGCTCCGAGACAGCTTTATAAACCAGTTGGAGACTTGCTGTGACACCTCACCTGAGATATTTACCACCAGCCTTTGGTGTCTGTGAGTATCAAACTGAACTAAGAGTTAATTTTGCAGAGACTGAAATGACAGCTGTTCAATGTGGGCACACCACCACTGCTGTCTCCTCTCTTCATCTCTAATCACTGTCTTTCTTGGCTTTGTTTCCGCCCCATGCTCTGGCTGCCAATGTTACTCCTGGCTGTGGTGTCTAGGGAGATGGCTTTCTTGGGTCAGAAGATGGTCGCTCCTCTTTTGCTTCAATATAAAGACTAAATAAGGTTTGGGTAAATATAAAGATTAAAGCTGGATATAAAACAACGAGAACACTAGTGGGCTGACGACCTTCTAGTAAGAGAAAAACAGTTTTCAGTAAAAAGAGTGACATTTCTTGACACTTGCTGGGTTTGTCCAAGGCTTTGTTGCTTTGAGCAGCAGTGCACTGACACGTTTGAAGCCTTGCACAAAGCTCTGCTATAATTCCCTACAATATTCCCACAAGTAGTTGTATGTGTTTGCCTTGCTGGTTGTGATCAGTCTGATTCCTGTCTGGCTGATTTCCTCCTCTGTGTAAACTTTGCTTTCCATGAACCCTCATGAGTTTCCCAAGTTTGCTTTCCATGAGAATCTGTGTGATCAGAACTGGATTATTTACCTATCTGAGAGAAGCAAACACAGCTGGAACAAATTCTGTTTTTCTTAATCAACATGAGTGAAAATATTTCTGGTTGTATTTGCTCTGCTTTGCATTTTCTGACTGATACTTGCAAAGAAATGTGGAAAAAAAATAATTTTTATTCTTTTGATAAGGCCACTACATCTCTCAGCTTCTAATTGTGATTAAAAAAAATCCCCTTTGACAGGAGATTTAAAAGTCAGCCTCAGATTATTGAAATGAAAGAAAGGAATTGAACTTCAGTTCTCTCAGAGAATCATTCTTCTCATATCCCAAGTGCACATTAGTTCTGGATCTCTGTGGAGTACAATAGGAGAGAGGTTATTGAATTGAAGTTTCAAGCACAGAAGCAGAGCTCTGGCCAATTATATTTTGCCAGGTCTGAAATTGGACTAGTCAAAAAAAAAAAAAGATATCAAACTGCAAACCAATGCAATGCAGAATCAAATCTCTTCTGAGATTAAATGCTTCTCAATCTGGAAAGGTGAGGGAAGCTATGCTGGTTTTTTGTTTTTTTTTTCTTTAATATTTGTCTGCTCTCCATGCCTTTCTTCCTGACTTTGTCTCCTTTTTCTGTCATAATCTCTGTTGTGTGTCTGCTTAGAGTTCAGTGATAATACAGAGTACTGGATGTCAGGGTGCTTTTGTCTTATGATTACTGGGCTTGTTGAGGATGTGCTGGACAGTAGATATGAAAGCTCCAGTCGTGCTCCTTCAGGATCTCTGAGGTCAGCTGCAGGCAGCAGCCAACACAGGACAGGAGGTGAGAGATTGGCTATCAGACATCCCACTCACTGCAGTGAGACAGGGCTTCACCAGCAGCTGCTCTGGAGGGTGCTGACTTCCCATTTGCCCTGGTCTGAATGAGAACAGAACCGACTGTTCAGGGATTTTACTTCCAGCTCAGTCCTTGTAACTCTGCACTGCCTGAAGTCAGCAGCGTGTTTCCCAGCAGTGTTGCTCAGTCTCTCCCTTATTCCCTTTCTCTTCCCTTCTGGGCAGGGAGGGGTGTTACCAGGCGCATCTGTTACAGGTCCCTGACCCTAAACCACAGCACCATTATCTTCCCATTCCTCTTGTTATGCTCTAAGCTTTGTATGAGATTTTCAGCTACAGTTTTCTTCAAGTATTTAATCTGGTGGCAAGTTTTACTACGCTTGTTTCCCTTCCCATCAAGCATTCCCCCAGGCATCCTGTGCACCTCCACAGAAGGCTCAGCTGTACCATCTGGGAAGCAGTCTGTAGGTGCTCATGGAAGCCACATGTAGAGCTAGTGCCTGCGTTAATTACCAGATTGACTCTTGCATTTTTCAAGAAAGTATAAATTACTCAATTTGTCTAATTATTTACAGTTCCATTTATATAAAGATTTCTTACACAAATTATTTCTTCTGATGCAAAGTAAATGACTCACTTTTTACAGACCTTTGGGTATGGTGCCATCTGTGTTTCTGTTATCTCAAGAAATTTTCATTTTGTGATTCTACTCTAACATCACAAATGTGAAATATGTGATGCAAAAGTCATCACTGGGTCAAAACTAACAAGAACCTCAATATTCTGAGATAAAATGGTCTGAAAAAAAAATTACTCAAGGACTTGCAAATATGACTGTAGCTTTAGAGAAACTTTGCTCTTTGTGTCAGGCAACTGAGAATTCAGATTGTGCAAGTTCTCTACCAGTAATATTTGCTTATCCAAATGAGATACAAACTTCATATGTCTCGGTAGTTTGAAAATTGTTTAAAAGTTATTTCTTGTTTCTATTAACAGAGTGATTGATGGAGCTAATGCTGAAGGCCTGTTGTCACACTCTGGACTTTTGAAGGAATTTACCTGGGGTAACTCTAGTTTGTTCTCATGGCTTGGAAAGCCACTAGCAGTTGAAGCCCACCTTCTGCTTCAGTTTCATCCAGAAGGAGACTAGTCTGCACATTCCACTACCACTCAGTGTGGAAATCAGAGCATAAGTAGGAGTCATCAGGAGATGCAGGCTCTTCATTTGGAGCAGAAGGATTAATGAAGAAACTTCAGATCTTTGAAAAAGTGCTAAATGGTGAATAAAATCTGGGGCATCTTCAGAACGTGGGACAGCACCTCCCGCAAAGAGGCAGCAGGGCCGTGCTGGGTGTGTGGCTAAAAGAAGCAGCTGAGGGGACAAGCAGGGACCTGCACACAGCCTGGCTGAAGGGGGAAATGTTTGTGCTGCTGGGCTGGTGTGCCTGGGGGCAGAGCCAAGGTGGAAGACACTGTGACAGTGCTCTGTGCAGTGGGGTCTCACTGCTACAGCTGTGAGCATCAGAAACTGCTGCAAAACCTGCTCAGCTGGTGCATCCATCCATCTCACCATGGGAGGGTTGATATGGGTTTAGTAACCACAAACTCTGCTGCTTTTTATCTAGGTCTCTATCCAGACCAGGAGAACAAAGTGCATATCAAAGCTGGGAGTGAATGTCCTGCAGAAAGATCTGTCCCTGGCTCTGCCAGAGAGACAGAGCTGTGCACCAGCCAATGTGTTTAGCAGCTCAAGAGGATTAAAATGAACTCATTGGATTTGTCACTTGCAGAGCTTTATCCAGCAGTCACATTTAATTTCCCAGCTCTCAGTGCCTGTAACCTAATTTCTACCTCTGTATGGGGTGTGTGGAAAGCAGAGAGGGGTGGAGGAAGCATCAGACTAGGAAGAAGCATTGTAAATTTAAACACCATTTAAACTCTTTGGGCTGAAATGACAGCAGTGTGGTGAATAACACCGAGTGCTAACCCAAGGACTAGCCCCTGCTGGTCATGGTTCTCCCCTGACCTGCCTTACGACTGTTCTGACACACCACCTGTTCTTTTGCTCCACCTGCTTTACCGACTGAGGGCAGAGCTGCAGTCTCACCCACTTCTCCCTGTCCAGACAGGACCATCCCCTGCCCGTTTTCTCTGCTGTGAGTTTTGGATTTCCCAGCCTGCTCATGCCTCCTTACATCTGCCAGCATCATTTATGTGCTGGTTCTACCTCTGCACACACCTTTGCCCCTCAGATGGAGATTAAGCCTTACAAATTGATGGAAGTGCTTCTTTTGTTTTCTCTGCAGTTACCTCTTAGTCAAGCTATCCAGATTTAATTGCTTTCATCATTCCTCATCTCCTTCCAGACACCCAAGTCATTATGGTTTGATTTTTAATACCTTCCATTGCCAGTGTTCTAGGTTTGGTTTGTGCTGCAGACACATCCAGAGACCTCAGAGTCGGTGAAGACTTTTCTACCTTGCAACTGAACCTCTTGTTTATCCCAGGCACAGGGTGCACTGCCCCAAAACGGGATGTTCCTTGAGATCTGCTGTCTGCTCCCAGTGATGTCAGGATCAAATCTAAGGCTGCTATTTTTCTCTGTGCTAGTGCTAGGGAATGTTTGAAGTGAATGTTTTAAATTATGACACGTTGCACCGTATCTTCAGGGTGTTTTGAAGCTTTCAATCCCAAAGCCATGTTATCTGTTCTATTTTTTTTTTTATTATTATTATTTATTGTTTCTAACTCTTGGGGTTGTAGAAAACATCTTGAAAGCAGAGTTTTATGGCTCTGAGATGAGTGCTCCATTTCAGAGCCTTTCCTCCATTTGAAGGCAACCTCAGAGGCTTCCCAAGGTAAGAGAATTAAGAAGTTTGTCTCAGATACGTTTTATTGCCAGTACTCCCCAAACTGTAAATTAAAGTGCGACCCTAGCCTGCACAGAAAGGATGAGATTGCTTAATGTGTAGTGAGAGGCATGGCTGTGCAAAACAGCAAAGATGTGGAGCGAGCACTTTTTAAAAAATATATATTTCTTTAGTTGTATATTTTAATTTATTAAATATTAATAATTTACTGTATCTGGAAATTGACATTAGGTAGAAGAACTAGAATCAATTTTTAATAAATATGAGCAATAAATAAAACATTTCATAAATTATGCATGGCAAAATATTACTGAAAGATTAAATAATGATCTTGTATACATACTCAAGCTATTATTTATTAATAGCTCTTTGCAGTGCAGAATTCATGGCACTCGGGGAAAGTAGTTTCACCTGAAAATAAAGCTAAGAGGGAAGGGAGCTGCAAATTTCCATCTTTGTGCCTAGCAACTTTCAGATCAAACGTCTTGCATTGATGAGGGAGAGAAAATATTTCCTTTCACGCCAGCTCCAGAAATGCCACGTGCCTCAAACCCCAGTTTTGCCTTCCCCCTTGCTGCCAGGCTGAGGTTTTCTGCAGGCTAACCCCTGTCATCTTGTACTCCTTGCTAAAACATATCAGATAAAAAGACAAAACAGCCCCAAACTGGTGGAAAAGCCAGTGGTGGTCAACTTAGTACTTGGGACTCCAGTTTTCATGTCTCTAAATGCATGTTCACAGACCCTCTTTCCATGTGTGTGGAGGTAGGTGCTTGCATCCATCACCTTATCTATCGCAGCAGCTCCCTAGGTACTAAGCTCTATGAGCAATAGATTTGCCAGAGCTGACCAACATATTTGCAGTTAAACTTGTTTCTTACTGCAGAGGTTTGGCTTCCAGCAAAGAGGATGCCAATTCCATTTGGTGGGCATCCCCCACCCTGCCAAATGCTTTCTGTTGTACAGAAAAAAAAGGGGTTTGATTTCAAAAGCTGAAATGATCTGCTGAAAAACAAATGTATGTATTTGTTAATAAATATATTATACAAAATGTGGGTAAACAAGACTTATTTATTTATTAGTTTTAACATGTGTGGGCTCAGTTTTTCAACAGAGACCAAAGGAGTGGGAGTAAAAAAATCCTATTGACTTTTTCAGGAGTAATTGTGTGTTGAGAAATTGAGTACTCTTTCAGCAATTTTTGTCATATTCCAATTGCTTAACCGTGTGTCTTTTTCTGTGTCTCACTGTAGTGCTCAGTGACAAAACAGTCTGGAGCAGCAGATTGGAAACTGCTTTGGGCCTCCCAGAAAGTGGCCGTGTCTGCCTGCAGTCTGGCACCTCATTTCCTTCCACTCACAATTAGCCTGGTAATAAATACAGCTACTAATTATATTTTAACCTACATATTTTCCTTTTTTCCTTTTTTTTTTTTTCCTTCATATATTCCTTCTTAAATCATTTAATTTATGCAGTCCCTGGTTAAGTTCCCATTGGTCAGCAATATCACTTTGACAGTGGGAAAACTGGCCACCTTGACTACACCACCTTGACCTGCAGCCTGCTCATACTCAAGCTGCCTAAGTGTCAGCTCTGCAGTCTGAAGTGCTCATGTCCCACCAGATTCTTAGTTTTCTTTCCTGACTATGTCATGGCTTCCCCCTCATGACAAACAGTCTAATGAGAGTGAAGAGCCAGAAGGCAGAGGAAAATAATTAAAATAAAGATGGCTGGTACTTTTAGACAGTATTTAGGGGTGGAAGTGGGTGCAGGGTTGTTGTTGCAGATGAATTAATTTCTTCACAAGCTAAAAAAGAGGCGATGAGATGTGAGACAAACAATAACAACAAAAGAAGCATCAATTATTTGTGTTCCTTTCCAGGGTGCGATGAAAACTGCACAGAGCTCTGTAGCCCTTGCTGGCCTCATCCTCATCTTTGGTTCTTCTCCTGAGCAGCCTCTGGCCTTGCAGCTGAGCTCAAGCACTGGTGCCAGGGGCTTGCCTACAGGAGGGCAACACCTGCGTGTGAGTACACCTGCATGTCAGTACACATGTGTGAGCACACCTGCGTGTGAGTACACCTGCGTGTGAGCACACATTGCTGTTCCTGTGTGATGTTGCCAAGCCCCTTAGATAACACTTTGTGCAGTAAACCCTCTCAGCCAGATGTGCTTTAAGGACATTTACTCTCCTTTTGCTGTGACTACCGTTCGTGGCTATGGGATTTCCCTTCCCTGGAAGCCTGTGTGGGAATGGCTGAGCTTAGGCACTTGGTCGAGCAGCCCAGATGTCCACATCTGGATGCTGAACATCTGGTGGCCTTTGTGTGACTGTTCTGCTTTGGGCTTTGTCCAGTTCGTGGTGGTAATGTCTCCTGTCACCTTTTTTTAAGGTGATGCACGAGTTAAATATTTCTACGTTGTGGCTGTCGGCTTATAGATGTTTTGTTATGTTTTCTGTTGTGTTTTTTGTCAGGTTTTTTTGTGTGTTTCTGTTCTGCTGCTGTATGCAAGCACTGATGTGGACACCATTAAGTTATAAAAGAGGCAAGGTTTAGGAATGGGCAGATTTTAATGTGTTAAAAGCACTTTACTGATAATAGTTTTGAAGAGCCTACCACTTGTGTGAGTTACATAGAGAAAAATAAATTGCGACCATAAAATACAGAAGGCTAAAGGTGCTTTTAGTCCAGAAATCATATTCGTGTAAAGGAATATTACCCTTTGGTTGTCTGTGCCAATTCTTTGTTCTCATATTCATTTTGCTGAGGGATGAAGCATTAGCTAGTGAACTTGAGCCCGGAGACTTTGCCAGTTCCATCCATCAACAGCAGCAGATACATGATAGGGTGAGGCCAGCTCAGGAAAGTAATTTGCACAGTGCATATGGGCACCCGAGCACCTGGGCTGGTTTTCAGTCTTGAACTGGCAGTAGTGTACAGACCTACATGTGTAGGGGCAGTGCAGTCAGCAGGAGTCCAAGTGATGAGGGTGTGGGGAAAAGAATTAACTGTCATTGGGCTGGATCTCAAATCTGTGATCAGAGGTTTACTTTGTCCTGCTCATCATTTTTTGTCCATTTATAAGGGACTGTGCAATCAGGAAAATGGCTACTGCCCATTTGCTAAGCAGCAGCTGCACAGAAAAGAACTTGGCTGCCTGCAGCCAAAGTCACTCTTTCTGCAGCCAAAATGCCAGCATTAACAAAAGGAACAAGATTTCCAAAGCCAGACTACAAAATCAAGGCCTTGCTGACAACCTTGGCAAAGTTCCTGCTGAGTTCAGAAAAACTGAATTTCACCCAAATCTTCTCACACAAGTGGGAACTTCTTGAGCAGAGAGTATTTAATACTGACTGTGCCTCTGCTGAGTGGACTTTCAGATCATGAGATTATGTTCTTTATTTGCCTGTCAACAACTTCTGTAACTTATGTCCACACCTTCCATTTTACTGTGATTTAAGGCTCTCCGTGCAGCAGTGTTAACAGCATTGATGGGAGGGAAGCCATGGTAAGGCTCTCTGAAAGGCTCCTCACTGCACCCAAAATGCTGTGCTCTGATGCAAAGTGCTGACCTAATGTGAATGTGCTGTGCTGGTTCAAAGGTACTCAAGAAAAACAGAATTGGCCTTACCATCTCATTAGGAGAAAATGAGCATTACATTTGTCTGATGCCACAGCATCTCTGGAGGAGGAATGGGGCCAGAACCCAGGCACTTCCTCCTTCACACACATAACTTCAGCAGGTTAAAAGATGAAACCAGGTCAGAAATCTTAATCACAGAATCACAGCATCACAGATCACAGAGTGTCAGGGGCTGGAAGGGAGCTAGAAGATCATCTAGTGCAGCCCCCCTGCCAGAGCAGGAGCACCCAGACCAAGTCACCCAGGAACAGATCCAGG
>JAOEGS010015550.1:71003-81017 GCA_025447755.1 Corythornis vintsioides | reverse complement strand
CCATCCTCTCTACACTCACCCTTAACATATTGATAGACATTGATGAGGTCCCCCCTCAGTCTCCTCTTCTCCAGGCTGAAGCACCAACCCATACTGTGCTGGCCTCTCTCTGTAGTTACTGCTCAGCTCGAGCCCTTACTGAGCTGTGAACAGAGCCACGGGGACAGCTGGGAAGGTTGGTTAGAGAGGGTGAGCTGAGGATGGGATCGGGTGGTGGGAGTGACATGGGGAGCTGCTTGAGCACAGGGAGCCTCCACCCCAGCTGCATTGGCCAGGGAGTTCTCCACTGGAGAGATTTCCTTATTCTTAGGAGAAAGCTATTAGCACTTGTCCTGAAACCAGGTTAACCTGATGTTTATACATGACATAGCTACCCAGTATTGCTCTTGCACTGTCTCACCCATTCTAAATAAAAGCTGTCTGAGCAGCTACAGTACCAGTTCTGGTAAATACCCATTGGGGAAGACTGTCACATTCAGTTACAGCAGCAATACTGACAACAGGCATCAGGTGCTGTCCCACGTGTATGCATGAGAAGCTGTGGTTATATTTGTGTGTTCATGAGAACATCTGGAATTAAAATAGATGACTTGAAAACGAGGGTAAGGAAGAAAAAAAATTAATCAGAAGCTTCTTGACATTTTCAGACGTGTTGTCATTGCTCCTGCAAGACATAAAATGAGAAAAACAATGTTCTAGACAATAAACCATCTGCGTATGTAAGAGATTTGTTCACCTCTCCTTACAGGCTGATATGGAGGCATTTATTTATTTTTGCAGTGGATCAAAAGAAGTTTTCGTCATGAAGTTCAATTGTTATTTATTCTGGGGCTTCCTCCTTTCTCGTGGTCTTCCTCTGTTTTCCTTTCTGCTAATAAAAGTGGCTACAAACAATCCTTTTTGAAGACAGTAGTGACACAGATGGAAAACAAGGTTGAAAAGTAGGGAACAAGGAGATAGGAGGGCATGGTGCAAAGAGGATGAATGACAGCAGACACAAGGCAGAAAGAATTGTTTGGAGGAGGTCCAAAATGGCTTAGATCAGGCTTGAATATATCCATTTTTTAACATATCCACACAGGCAAAGTAACTAAAAGCTGAAAGTCCTCCTGTGCCCTTCCTATTATTTCTCCTGAAGATGGTGAAGCAATCTCAGAGCTGTCTGGGGCAGTGTCATAGGTCATGTCACAAAAAAAAAGGAGCACATGTGTAGGGGGGTGAAGATTCAGCTGGGCAGAGTTCTGGGCTGTCTTGTCTAGATTATGCTTTTGCCAGGAAAGGTTGGACCCAATGATCCTTGATGTGTCTTCCAATGTGGTATTCTCTGATGCTACCACTCTGAAGCTGTGCAATAAGACCTGAGTTGTTTGGAGGTTGCCATAGCACAGGAATCACCTGCCCTGCTTCTTACCTCTTGCACTCCCAGCCTAGACCTTCCAGAGCTGATAGGAGAGAGAGGAAAAGAACAACTGCTGCCCTGTAGTGTCTCAAGAGTTTATCCCTGGCATTCTCTTTAAATTACTATTTAGTTGGTGAATTTTAATTTTCTCTATAAACCCCCAGAATTTTATTTCTATCAGTTTGATGTTATAGAACATCCAGCCATGCTCCTCCACTGAGAGACCCAAACATGCTCCCACTGAATGAGATGCATCTTTGCCACTGATGCCAACAGGAGCAGCCTGCATCTGGCAAAATGAAGAGGTGACTTTTCAGCTCAGTGCCCCGAAACACTCAGCCCAACGCTCTTGTTTATCACTGGAAACATCCAACTCAACTTGTGATGTAAACCTCAGTGACCAAATCCCTCCCATCTCCTAGGCAGCCATCCATGGTGTATTTAAAGTGAATTTCATCTCAGCCATTCGACACAGTGTCTCCAGATCCTCTTCAGCTGGTGATGCAATGTTTACAGTGGTTTCCCACTGCATTTTTAACCTCACAAACTTGAGAGCCACATAGTTGTTTAAACCAACAAATCCTGCCTGGTATTATGCTTCAGGGAAAAACCTTTAGACCATTAGCAGGTACTGTGACACAGTCACATTGCAAGGCTTAAAAGGCACTAGTTTTCTAAGTGAAACATGGAGTAATCTGGGACATAAAACCTGGTGTTGCTGCAACAAAGAGAATCCTAGGACTGGTTTACACAGGCATTGGTGCTGCAGGTTGAGTGATCCAGTGGTTTTCAAACCATGATCCAGTGATTCCTGGAGATCCATGAACAACTTCTGAGGCATCCACATAAGACAGGTAAAAATACAGGCAAATTTACTAGAAGCAGGTTAAAATTCACAGTACATATGCAACTCTATATGCAGAAATTGTAACTACAGAAGGAGAGAGCTTATCAATATCTATAAATATCTAAAGTATGGGTGCAAGGAGAATGGATCCAGACTTTTTTCAGTGGTGCCCAGTGATTGGACTAGATGATCTCTAGTGGTCCCTTCCAACTCCAACAATTCTGTGATTCGGTGATGGGGGGAAAATTTCAAGTCAGAAATGTCTGAAAAGTTCTGGTCTAATCAATCATTTCTTTTCACTACTTCCAAGATGAAGAGTACCCCAAACACCCATGCTGTTGGGTAAGCACCATATTCCTGCAGTTAAAAGCAGGCTTTTTGTGAAATCCAAGCCCATCCTCTCACTGGTGTTGATGCTAGACAGCAGCCAAAGTGGCAAATCCCTGGCCATGGAAAGAACTTGGAGTTCTGAACATACAATTTCCACGAGTCTTCTAAGATTTTTCAGTCAGTGAAAATAAGAATTCTTTACAAAAGGAACAGTAACAAGTGGTTTAAGTAGATACTTCAATTAAAATCTGGGGATGACAAACAAAAGCCCACCACTGCCAAACTTCTTTCTGAAGGTAAGCAGGGGACCTCCAGATTTAGACAGCTGTGAAGGAGAAAAATGCAAACTGCCAGAGGATGAAAAAGCACAGGTGCCAGCCAGACTGACACGTGGGGAAACCCAACTCCTTGAGCCACAGAGCAGGAATAGACCAAACATCATCAGTACAACTTGTCTCCCTGCTCAGTGCATCACAGCCCTGTCCTCAGGATGCTCTTTTGAAGGGTGAGACAGTGGTGAGTGCCCCAGTCTATTTTATCCTTCACACTGCAAGTGGAATTGCCTGTGTGAGCAAACTGCTAAACTTGTTCTGTAATGAGGACAGCTGCCTAATTAACACTTGGCTGAGATGAGCCATGCATTTTACACAGGCTACTAAACTACCATCAGAGGTGTTACCAACTGGCATTTGCTGCCAGCTGAGCTAAACACAAGCCTGTGACCTGTAGCTGTGACACCAGTGGGAAGACTATGTGACTTACAGGAATAGAATTAAACTTGAAAAACTAATTTTAAAAAAATAAATAAATAAAATCTTTTGCTGAGATTTCACAGGATGCTCCTTCTTCTTTTCCCAGACTTTTATGTAGACTTGAAACCTGTACCTGGACCTACTACAAAGTGATGCAATTCCTTTTGTTTTTCTCTTTCTTTCTAATAGATGCAGTGGATGCAAACTCGAGAACCAGCTCATTGCCACCTGTGACTGTGGCTTTGACAGCAGAGCAGACATTTTCCTGCTGAATTCTGTCAAAACCCATCCCCACTTTCTCCAACCCATTACACTGTGAAACTTTCTGCTTGTCAAATTGACCTTCTAAATGGTAACACAGTGTAGCTCCTGCTCCTACTCTGCCTTTCAGTAACATGAGGCAGAAGCTCTCAGAGTTTTGAATGGATATATTTAAATAACTTGCTTACTCTGAAACATGTTTATGGTAGTTTAGATGTAATTACTGTGGTTGCAGCTGGATTCAAAGTCACTGGAGAGGTGTAATTGTAACCTACACTGACATTTTCAGAAGGGACAGTTTAGTGTGAGTTTCTGTCCACCAGCAAAAACACACAAAGCCACTCAAGAATTTGGAAGTTTGGGGTCAAGGGACTGGTTGAGCACTGCATGGGAAAGGGAGAGGAGTTCAGGTAAGGACAGTGATGGTAGCAAGCTCATCAAAGACAAGGAAGTTTTGAAATAACTCAGTTAGCTTCTGTTTGGTGCCTTTTTGAGAGAAGATGAAAGACACAGTACCACTTAATGAGAGGTATGTGCACATTATTAACCTGATTTGGGGCAACAGTAATTTTGATGCAGATCTGCTGTTGTCTCCATCTGCCTTCTGGTACTTGTAGATTCTAAGCATTTTTCCTGAGCATAAGTTGACTTTTTTTTCAGAGGAAGTGTAACTGGAAGACCAGCCCAAATGTACTCCAACTCTACAGGAGACATACAGGTTCCAACCAAAGGCTCAGATCTGAAAACAATGAGATGGTCTTTGCTTGTTGGATTCTATACTCAGGAAAGTGCTCTCTACATGTTCTTAGGACAGAACTGCTGGAGGCACCTAGCACCACCTCTTTTCTTCTCCACACTGGTGTAACTTAAGCTAAATTTTAGCTGCTTGGGTTAAAAGAGACAACTGCTGACAACTTAATTCCTGGTTACATTTGCAGAAACACTTCTAATATCAAGCTGCATGACAAAACGTTTTCATCATCAGCCAGCAGGCTTTTCCAATGAGAGAAGTTTGTTTTGCTGATACAAAACTTTGTTGATATCCCAGGAACAGAACGTCTGTGAGCAGTGCAAACTAAATGGAGTGTGTTATAAAACTAAACACAGGAGAGATAGGGCTGTAAGATGTATTACAGCCAGACTTTGGGGAACCTTCAATCCTGAGTTCACTAGAAGTCACAGCAAAACGTTGTGTCCATCAGAAAATCCTCAAAACCCAACTGCACAGGGTATGCACCAATCAGAGAGGCTCTAGGTAACAGAACCACATCATTTCTCAAGTTGGAAGGTACCCATAATGACCACTGAGTCCAACTCCCTGCTCCTCACAGGACTACCTAATAATAGTCCCTATGACTCCACAAGAGCATTATCCAGATGCTTCTTGAACTCTGACAGGCTTGGTACTGTGACCACTTCTTGGGGAGCCTGTTTCAGTGAGCAGCCACCCTCTCAGTGAAGAACCTTTTCCCAATGTCCAACCCAAACTTCCCCCAGCACAGCTTAATTCCATTCTTTTGTGTCCTATTGCTGGTCATGAGAGGAGATCAGCACCTCCCCCTCTGCTACTCCTTAGGGAAGTTATAGACTGCAATGAGGTCACTCCTGAGCTTTCTCTTCCTCAAGCTGAACAAACCAAGTGACCTCAGCCAGTCCTTGTAAGTCTTGCATTGAGATCTTTCACCATCTTGGTCACCCTTCTGTGAAAATAGATATTAATAGATAATGCTGTTGTGGCAGCACAGAAGTGTAAGAAGCTCCTTTTTATAATGAGGTCACATTTAGAGAAACCAACCAAAACACTGCTTGAAAGCTGTGCTAGTGTCTCAGGATCTTAATGGAGCTGGATGTTGCCTGGTAGTTTTTTTTCCTGCAGTGCAAAGGAGCAACCAGAGAAAAAGAGAGAAGTGGCCAAAAAGCCAAGGAGACAGCAAGAGAAATGTAAGTGAAGGGACCATGGCAGTAAGCCAGGAGGGGGAAAGAGCTTGGAGGCTGGAGTGCTGTGTGGCATCTGGAAGTGAAGAAATTGCCTCATTTTGCCTCTGTTTTCAGGGAAACAAGGCTGTGCACATATCCTCTGAATGGGCAGACTGCACATGAGGCTCTGCACAAGACTGAGGAAAACAGTTTGTTCTTCTTCCATTAAGTTCTCCCCCAGCAGAAGTCCAGCAGCAGTAAATATCAGTTGAATAGGGTAATGTGGAGGAAAAAAAAAAAAAAAAAAAAGGAGAAGTGTACATGTGTGGTGGTTTGATCTTGGCTGGACACCAGATATCCACCAAGCTGCTCTATCACTTTCCCCCCTCTCAGCTGGACCAGAGGGAAGAAACTAAAATGAAACTCATGGGCTAAGACAAAAGCAATTTAATGAGGAAGCAAATCAATGCTGTATGTGGAGGCAAAAGAAGACAAAAATTTGTTCTCTTCTTCCCATCAGCAGGTGATATCTGGCCCTTTCTGGGCAGCAGGGCTCCAAACACATAGTGGTTGCTGTGGAGAAGCCAATGCCCCACCCTGCCCTTTTCCTGGCTTTTATAGTTCAGCTGGCATCATATGGTATGGAATACATGGAATACATGGAATATATGGAATACTATGACTGACTGGTCAGTTTGGGTCAGCTATCCCAGTCATGTCCCCTCCCAAAATCTTGTCCACCCCATCCCACTGTGGGTGGGAATGGTGAAAAACATCCTTGGTGCTGAGTGAGCCCTGCCCAGCAGCAGCCACAGCACAGGGGGTGTTACCAGCACCTTTCCAGCTCTCCATGAAAAGCACAGCACTGGGAGGGCTGCTGTGGGGAAAATCAACTCCAGCTCAGTCAGACCCAATACAATATGAATGCCATGCAGCAACTTGATTAGCAGTGTCATTAGATTGTGGGCTCCAGCTCAGGACAAACCACTGTTTCTACCTCTACCTGATGCTACTGGCACCACAGAGGGGTTGACAGAAGTTACTCAGCAGGACCATGAATCAGGAAAGCTGAGTTCTTTACTTTTCTGCCAGTTTTGCTGCAAAAACTTTCATGACAACCACTCCATCAAGAAAATTGTACCAGTTCAAATGCAAATGAGAAACACTCACTTGTTTTCCATGTGCTTTTTCTTGGAAACATTGAGAAATTGATGAGTTAAGATGGCTGGATACTGGGCTACTTCAAAAACTGGTAGTTTTGTCAAGACCAGAAGGAATGTTGACATGAGTGGATGATTACATACAAGGAACAAATGGGAATTTAAGACTTAGGGGTCTTATTTCATGAAAAATATCTGACACAAACCAAACTGGAAACAAATTTTAAGTCTTGTGAGATGACACATATAATGGAGATCTTATGTATTAAAGTAGTAAGACATGCCTCCTAATTCACCTCCCCCATAACTAAAGTAAAAGGCAGTGACATTTTCAGGCAGATGTATTTTATATCAGTGCTATTTGCTTTGACTAAAGGTTTTGTACCATTTTTATTATGGTATTTCACACAGTCTGTTTGTCATCTTGTACTTCAGATCCAACATTGTTTGGGGACTGAGAGTTTAAACCTGGCCAAGAAATACAGATCATAAACTGATGTAATCAATAATTACAATGATAAAATATACTCGTGCCAATGTACCTGGCCAAAAATGATACTAAACACCTTCAAAAAAAGAATAGGGTTCCTTGTCCAAGAAGAATTCTTATTAATTTTTCCTGGGAACATTGAATGTCCTCTGGGTTTTGTGATGTTGTGTTGGTTGTTTTTTTTTTTCTTTTTAAAAATGTGCAAGTATTTCCATTTTTTGTTCATTTTACTTGTCCTTGTTTGACTAAACTAGTTTTTTGGGATTTTTTTTTCCATGATCCAGAAGCATCTTTCTGTTGTATTGCACAAATTCAAGGTAATTCAGACCAGTACAGCCACAAGAACAGGGAAAGTCAGGAATGGCAAGGGGTGCTGGATGTCTTTCCCATCCACCCTACTGAAGCAAGCTACGAAAGCAAGATGTAAAATCAAGTCTTACTCTCCCTCCCATGCTCTGTTGGCTTTAAGGCAGTAGGAGACAAAAGGAGAAGCCAAGTTTGCTTGTTTGCTGAAGGCATGTGGTTGCAGATGTTAGAACAGAAGTGGAGCTCTTCATTTATTTGTGTTGCAGTAGTGCCAGTCATGGACTGGGACCCCATTGAGTCAGTCACCATACAAACGTGGAACAAAAGCACTAATCCTTGAGCTTTGGTTAGCCAGTAAATCACCCTCCTTTAAGGGATGGGGATTTGCATATTTATGGTTGGGAAATAACCACGCTTGGGTCCATTGGAGCCTCTCTTGTTATGAGTGCACAGGGGGTTGTGTAGCTGTGAAGAAAAGAATCAGTGTTACTGTCAGTGATCACACACCACATCCAGCTCTTTGCTCTGCTGACACAAATTCATTTCGATTTCAGAATAATTATTAAAAGCCCTGGGTTTTTCCCATTTTTTTCAGCCTCTAATAATTTTTGTGACAAGCCACAGCAGCATCCTCTTTCCCTCACAAATGAGAGATAAGCAAACCGTGCTCTAATTCTCCCAGCCAGAGGGAGGATATGTGACAGCAACTTCTTCCATATGCTCATTTTCTATTTCCAATGTTTATTTCATAAATAGCAGGCTTTCAGACTTGCCCACTCCATCCTGCCCAACACTGATTTATTAGCTGTATTTCTACAGAGGAGGATTTGCATACAAAACTGGAGTCAGAGCATTTACACAAGAGGACAACAGTGAAAAAAAAAATAATTTGAACATAAAATATCACATGAAAGCTCAGGCTTTGTCATTGTAGACATTTAAAAATCCAGCTCTGCACATCCAAGGTGTATCCTGCCATGGAACTGAAAACCATGCATGTTATGCTGTTGTATCCAGTGTGACTTAGGCCTTGAGTCTTCCTGAAAACACATCTTAAAGAGCACACACCAACTGAATGCTCACATGGCATGCACTGGGCTTAGCAGTTGGCACAGACATGAATTCCTTTTTGTTTAAAGCAGGTTTACAAGCCCTCAGCAAGTAGAAGACAACAGAGAAGACAATGTGGTCAGCAGAGATAAAAACAGCTCATGATTTTTGAAGAAAAAAGGTAGTCAACTCTCCACAGCCAATTTGTGTTGTAGAGGTCGTGTCCCAGGTCAGGCCAGTGTGGCCACCAGCCACTGTGCTCCTCATTCCTCAGGAGGGTGAGGGCTTCTGACAGGATGATCAATGCTGATGACAGGTTATTTAATAGTAAACAGCCAAAGGCAGAAGTTAAGTTTCTTTTGATCAGTTATTTGGTGCTGACAGTTCCCAGTGCTCTCTCTCTTTCTGCTCCTCAGGGATGGCCAGTACTGAGATTGTCCATGAGACACATTAGGAAGAACCATGGGCATAGGCAGGCTCTGTTTAAGCAAACCCATAAGGAGCACATTTTTTCCCAGAGAAACATACTTTCTGTGTTGGGAGGTATTTGAGAGGAATTTATACCTTCCTTGAATAGAAGTCCATGAACAAAATATTCATAGCCTGATGTAACTATGCGTGGGCTGGTCTTCAAATATTTGATTTTGATATAAACAATTATAAACATTGCTGTCTTTTCACTGTCTATCTACATATAATTCATAGGTACCTAACCTACATTTTCAAGGTTAGGTTCCTGCTAAAGTGCTGATTTGTATCTGTTTACAGAAGTGAACAGCAAGTGCCAGAGCCTGAAGTGGAGATAGAGACTGGAGAGGTAGTACAGCAGGAAAGGAGACAAAAAGTTTTAGCCAGATAAGCTCAAAAAATCTTGTGGATCTACATCTTTCAGCACAGTGTGTTGCAGTCCAGGAGGGACATCAGCCTTGCAGAGCCCAGTAGTGCAATAACTAGACATTTGGCACCCCAAGGTGCTCACAGCATTGAACTGGAGCAGAATTGACCAACCTTTTTATTTTTGAAGAAGTAATGAACATTATTAATAGAAATAAAAGTTCCTGCAACTTCAGGTACTGTCTGAGCTAATTTCAAATACATACAAATGCACAGATTAACTAAAATTGTATTGAACATCTCCAGTGACAGTTAACAGACTCTTTTGGTGCCTGATGCCTTTTGTGGATCCCTGGATAACTTTTGCACTACTAGTTACAGAGCCAAGCCTCAAGCAGGTACAGTTGGTTTACATGGATAGACAGGCTTTATGACAGCTTCTTGTGGTGGAAACTCTTGTCCTGAACTAGGACTGCTCTGTGCTAGGGACTTTGTGCTGACAACAGGAAGACATCTCCTGCTCTGGTCCTCACTTGCTGCTTTGCTTTAAGTTCGATCATTTATCATATGATAATCTGGAATTACCATGTTAAGGGAGTGGAGCATCTCCCTGCTGAGGAGAGGCTGAGAGCTGGGGCTCTTTAGCCTGGAGAAGAGGAGACTGAGGG
>JAOEGS010015550.1:56452-69820 GCA_025447755.1 Corythornis vintsioides | reverse complement strand
CTGTTCCAGAGCTCTGGCACCCTCACTGGGAAAAAGTTTTTCCTTGTGTTGACCCTAAACCTCTTGTGCTCCAACTTGCTCCTATTGACACAGGATCTCCCAAAAGGCCAGGCTGATATCTGTGGGCTCAGATACCCTTTCCCAGTGTTAGGAAATAAGCTCAAGCAACTATTCTCTCAACTTCAGATCCTCATATCAATGCCAATGGGCAGCTGGGTTATACAGATATGAGTCTAATTCAGCCATTTAAGCACACACAGAATACCAAAGACCAACCTCTCTCTCCACCACTTGGAAAAACAAAGAAGATAGGCTTTTTCCAATGCTCTTACTACAAAACGAGAAAACACCTGAAAATAAACAAGACTGCTGCCTTTAGTTCCTGTGGAAATATTCTGGATGCAAGGCTTCCCTCTAGTGGAAAATCCACTAACTGACCACCTGAATTTTCAGGCGTGAAAAACAAATGCCAGAAGTACCTATGATGCTCTTGCAACAATAAACGTTCAAGTGCATTCACACAGGAAAACATGATTACATTTGAATCTTCTGTCCCACTGGAAGCTTATCTTAAAGCTCTGCCTACCTGCAGGATTTGTAACATCCTCAAGCATGTTACACAACCTTGGATTTATTTTGTTCTTTAGCAATTCTGAACTGCTTGGGTTTGAATCAGGACTGAGTGGCCAATACTTAGCTATAGCTCCAGTTGTAGCTTATCACACCTTCACTTCCTACACTAGTCTTTTTTTCTTAGAACCACTGTTATGAACAAAACTTCACTGGTCCTTACCACAGACTGCTTCCAGTTGAAGTTTGCCACACGTGACAGCATCATTGACACGTCTGCTTGTTGGCTGGCAGAAGCATCTTGAAGCAAATTAGGGCCTGGTGGAATTGCTGCCTTGCCCCCTCTGCATTAATTAAGGCCAGGCTGGAGTTACAGAAGGAGAGCTGCAGCACACAGTGGTCATTCTCTCCACCTCCCTGTATGTCAATGGAAGAGGTGATGCAGAAAATAGGAAATGCCCTGGTGTCAGCATCAGGAATTTTTTGACTAACCTCATTGAGAGGAGACAGCCAGTCTCAGATTTGAGACCTAAGATCAGCTACAGGGTGCAACTGTGCTGGGGCAAAGGAGACGTGAGGCTCTTCAACCTCAGAATGACAACACCCCCTCCCCCCAAGCTAACTCGATCTGGATTGTCCATGAATTCTTGATGCAGTTATTCTGATGCTAATGAACTGGTAAGAATAAAGAAGCTGCATCTTGAGATGTCACATTTGGTAGAGAGGGAAAAAAGGGATGAGAAAGTGGAACAAGAATGACTATGGATGACTGGCAAAGTAGATTAAATTATTTTTGAGATGCAAAATTGCACAGAGGAAAAGGAACAAACAAGAATGAAAAAGACAGTATGGAAGAAAAGCAGAGCTAGGCCAATTGATGTATTTTCAAGTTCAAACACTGAGATGTGAAGCACTGGTTCTCTGACATGGGAACACCACATTTACATACAACATCTATATATTGTAGCACGTTTCCCCTGGGATGACCGAACAAGCCTTTCAGTTAAGTTTGTTGTTAAGTTTGATACCTTTTCCAATTCAAGCTACTGAAAAGATGCCAGAATTTTTCAGAATAGCTTAAAGAACACTTTTCCTTGACATCTGGCCTTCTTCATTATTTTTGTTATCCTACCCCTACTACTGGTACTCACTGCTTGCAGTGGTCTACAGGATTGCCAGGCATCTCTTATCCCAAGCACTTCACACCTGCAATGAGAGCCCTGAAGAAAACTCCACAGCTTCTGCTTCCAGCCAGTCTAAGAGAAAGAACAAACCACACACCAAGTGACAGAAGACTCATTTTTTTTCCTTTTCAGAATTCCCCAAAGAGTTCCTACAATCTTTAGTCTAGAAATCAAAACTCTTCATTTACTTTGCCAAGGAATAATCTGTTGAAAAGCCACGCCAGGTATTTTTGCTCAAGTCTGATTTGAAGTGTCAGGCTAGACCAGTAGCAGAGGAGGGGACTGGCAGACTTTGTGCCACAGCCTTCTTTGCAAGGCCTGGATTCCTTCTTCAGCCATGCATGTGTCACCAGGAGAGAAGACAGAAGAACCCCACACCATTTCACTTCACCTTACACGGGCTGACAAAGTGCTTCTAAGGGACTGCTGAGCCAAAATAGTCCATTATGGGCAACTATCTCTCCCCTCCAGACACCTCTGAGCAAGTTGTTCCACAAAAAATGGTACATGGGTGATTGTGAGACAAACCCATCATGCCATGTTTCTCAGGGTCCTCTGTTACTATACAGGGACAGCTGCATGTCTCCACGTGCTAACAGTGGTCAAGTTGTTTTGATTTGTTTTTAACTAGACAGTTTATGTTAAACCACTCTATGTTGCAACTGAATAAAAAAAAAACCCAAGCCAAAACAAAACAACCCTCAAAAAACCCAAGCCAACTAATGAACTTCGTGGGCTGAAGTTTGATGTCCATACATATGCAAAAATTCCAAACCAAAGGCAAGTGTGTACAAAATAATTTATTACAGCATAACATATGTTGGCAATATTTTACAGTGAGTTTTTCCATTCAACAATTTTGAATCTAAACAGATGACACAGGAAGGAGAATTTTAATTAGAACAGTTTATTTGTCTTAATAAAATCCCCTCTTTGTGAATTTATATTTGCCTGAGGGGCCAGTTAATATTACTGAAATTATTTACATTGCAGTGAAATAAAAACAAACCAAGATTGAATGATTCCATTACAGTTTCCAGAAAATGGATTTTCTGTACAAGCCACAGTATAGTTATGTTTTGATAGCAGTTCTTATAGGATGTAAAGCTGTCATATGTAGCCATTTTGTCCAGCAATACTATGCTTTAAATAGGTATATTAGATTCAGACTTCCATTTTCATGTGTTGTACATTTAATAGTTAATGCACCAGAATACAAAGTAAGGAAAAGGTTCATTACAATTTGTAGTCAGCCTCTTTGTGCTCCCTTAAATAGCTTTTTAAGTGTAAAACATACTCCTCAAATACCATTTGCTTTGCAGCACCTAAAGCAATGGCATTTAGGCATGAGAAGTACTGGAGTATTGGCCATGAGTGGACAACCAGGACTTGTTTGGAGGCAACACAGTAAACTTACCAGTGGATTTTTATGATGCAGAGAAGACCTGTATTCCCCATTACTGTACCTTCTGCATTTGCCTCAAATTGAAGCAGCTTTTTCAACTTAAATCAGAAGGAAGAACAGGAAGGAAGATGGAACAAGGGACAAACAAGAGTATCAAATGCATTTGGTTTTCCCTGGGAATCGTTTCAGGATACTCAAACTTAACAATGTTACACTGACCATAAACTTAAGGAAACAATAGCTATGGGACACTAGGTAGAACAGTTTTCAAAAAAACCTTAGTTTTACAGTTTTGTTGTTTCTTTTTTTTTTTGTGTATGTGTTGGGGCTTTTTTAATACACAAACCTCATCTTCATATCCATCAACACTGGTTCCATGTAAGACACACATCTGACAAAAACATGCAAACTCCCAATACTTTCATTGACACTGGGCTTCAAAATAAAAACAGCTGACCCAAGATTAAAAAAAACCAACACAAAACCAAAAACAAAACCAAAAAAACCCCAACCAAGCCCAGAAAAAAACCCCAATGAACAGTAAAAGACAGAGAGGGCAATTCAAGCAGCACTTCAGACTTAATCTGCTAAAAATGCTCAAATGATAATTTATTAACATGATCACATATCTGCATATGTAATGACACTTATGTGAAAGCAGTCTTTAACTTCCATATTTTTTTGTGATGGAGGGCTGATGGATTATTAAAAGACTTAAAACTGTACAAATATAAACATGAAAAATGCAGGTTCAGGATAATGTTTACATAAATATTGGCAGTTTTTGTTGGGGGGGGGGAAGAAAAAAAAAATACAAACCCAAACAAACTAATAGCATACTCCGTTTCATGTCACTATCCAAATATTTTGTTTTATACCTGTTAAAGATATTAAAATGCAACCTGGAAAAAGAACCCTGATCTGTATCCAGACAGCGTGTGATGAGAGGCAGAGTTTTGACCACGTGTGCATCCAGGTGCACACACACCCCTTCAGATTTCATTGGCCAGCAAGTCATGGTTAAGGGCTGTATGGTTCACAGATGCAATGCTGCTATCGTCCTCGTTTGTGGCAGGCATAAAGGCAGATGTAAAAGGAAAGAGTTTATGACAGGCTGCTTGATATTCTTCACATTGAGTGTGGCAGCTTCCAAAGCTGCCATCAAGCAGCGCCTCAAAAACCTTTGTTAACGTCTGAAGAGACAAAAGGAACAGTTAATAAAGGTGCTTTGCAGTGGCTTTGTTACTAAAAAGACAAACTGTTAAAGAACACTACTCTGAGCAAACAGCTTCTCTGTTGGCATTCAGGTGAGTCAGTTACTTGGGGGGGAAAAACTGGAAACCTTGTCTTTCAAAGAATATTAACTGTATGAAGCATGTACATGACCGTGCAGCTAAATAAACATTAGTTAAGATCCCACAGTTTTGGGTTTTTTTGTTTAAATACTGTATCTTTTACCTTCACATTTTTGTCTCTCATGTTTTTATCCAATCTAGTAGCAACAGCAATTGCTTTTTCTTGTCTTGATTTGTCCAGGAAATACATCATCTTTGCACCTTACCACAAGAAAGAACACAACATTTAGATGAGAGCATTCCCAAATGCAATCCACACAGAAACTCATATAGCAACCTGAATTAGGACTTCTAAGTTTTACTAAACCATGTCTTCCTCCCTTCTTTGTAACTTTAACAAAACAAAGTTGGCTTGAAATTTATTAGAAGCACAAGGATTAACAGAGGGGATCTGCTTCTGCAGGAGGGAAACACTTTGCTCCACTGCCAGTCAAGAAATGCCCACAAAAAGCATGGTGATGAGCAAGCCCTGCACAGCAGCAGGGTAAACAATAAAAAACATCCCACAAATGTAGAAGTGAGTTCAAAAAAAACCAACCCCATTTTCTCAGAGACACTCTGAACTTTGTTGAAAGGCACTGGAGGTAAATGAATACAGTTACTGAACAACTGTGGGACACAGTCCACAAGAAATTCAGACCAGCAGAAAGCAAGGCCAGACTGGACTAATAACTGGAACTGAGTGGAGCAGCAAGGGTAATGCCAGTTCAGTGCCTTGCCTGACCAGACTGCACTGGTGAGAAGCAGGACACTGAATTCATGTAACTGTGCAGCTTCTTTGACCACTAGCAGTTGATCAAAACCAGTCTGGGCATCTCTGTGGAATACTGCATTGCTCCTTAATGTAAAATCTCATCTTACTGAGCATGGAGGCACTTCATCTACTTCCCTGGCCCAGATGAAGCCCAGACACAGCTCACCACATAATTTACTACAGAGGACAAAACGATTAAGAAATCATTCTGCTGAAAAGGGTTTTAATAGAATCCATTTCAAGTGTATTTCTGCTTGTTCAACTCATTTCCCCAATTATTAAATTGGTTTTCCTAATTAAAGCAAGCTTTCTAATTCTTACTGCTTTTTGTATCCAGGAAGGTTTCAGAAAATAAATTGCTAGGTTGAATATACTTGATTTTTGGTTGCTGTGGTGTTTTCTTTTGGTTTTCTATTGTTTTGTTTGTTGTTGGTGGTTTTTTTCTGTTTTGTTTTCTTTTTAAGAGGAATTAAAATTCTGCTTGTATTTTTTTTTTTTACTAGTAATCATTTTAAGCTCAGAAAATTCTCCTTTGTATTCTTAGACTTGAAAGTTTAGACCTTTATGTTTTCAACCTGGAATTAAAGATGATAGTTTAAGGAATTCTGAATTGCAATAGGTAAGTCAATTGCTTCAAAGCTGATTTGGTCTAGAGAGAAGACTGACACAAAGCAGAAAAGCAACAGTAGCACGACAGGTTTATTTTTATTGATGCTGTTGCTACATTACAAAGCTGTGAGTATGAACAGGGACATTTCAGCTGACAAGAAAAGAGGGAAAAGCACTGCTTCTAATATATAGGACTTTTTACTTTATAGCTTCAAATCTGGAAGCTGCAACAGGAGGGATGACAGACAGTGCTTCCATACTTGTGTATCTGGGTTTGATCACACTTTTTGAAGGCAAGAAGCAGGTTCCTTATGCAGCTAACTAAAAAAAAAAAAGAATGAAGGTGGGGTTTTTTTTGGTTTGGGTTTTTTTTTTTAATATGGTAAAAGCAGGCAAAAACCCCAATGGAAACATGTGAATTTCTGCCTCACTGGAATTTATGCATGAATTATGGACTACAGCTAAAGATTCTGGATTCAAATCACCTAAGCCATGTCCTTTTCAAGAGCATTAAAAAGTTAAACAAACCTGACAGTTGGTGCTGAATGGAGGTAGAATTGTGTTTGATAAATTCTTCATTAAAACTTTCCAAGTTTTTATTAACAAATATTTTCTGCATTTCTTGAGTTAGGACCTTGCTCACAATTTCTGGGAGGTTACTATGGTCAGATACTAGAAGGAGGAAGGTAAGAAGGAGAGAAGGAAGAGAAACCCATTAAAAAAAAAATATAGAAAACAATGTGAAATCATAAACATCACTACTGAAATTCCCATTTTAAAAATTTGGCCACAGAAAGAATCACAAATTTCATTTCCAAACAGTTCAACACAAGTATTATCAATGCATTTCCAGATGAAACATTCATAAAGTGCACTCTAGAATGTAAACTTTCTGCTGCAAGTTCCCAACACATCAGTCAGAATCTTTCTCCTTTATCTGCCACTTGTTTTCTTAAAAATAATGTCAAGGATCTTTGGAACACCTACTCCTTTGAAACCAAGCCAAAATGAGTTACTGGGTCCACCTGGTGGATTAATAGAGGAAGGAGTAAAATGTAATACATCCATACATGTGCATAGCACCACCTGGGTTTTCTTGTGTATTATCATGGAAAACAATTAATTTTCTTCTGTGTTTCAAGAGTATTTATGCATTACAAAAATGTGCAGTTACATCCCTGTGCAAAACAACTTATCTTTATACATACATACGTACTTCCTACACACATACCAGCTTTAGAGAATCTAATCAAGCACTCATGTAGCCATGGGTTATTACTGTTGATAGCAAAAGCTCTTTTGACAGACTGTAACATTAACAGAAACTTTCCTGTGGGAAGGAGAAAAAAACAAAACAAAAACATACCAAGATTAAGAATACAGAACTTGTTCTCTTTATATCAACTACTGTTTTCTTTAGCAGAGTTAGTACAAACACTAGAGACATCAGTACCTACACAGAATTAGAAAGGAGATTTATTTTTCCCATCCAAATTGCTTAATAAAATAGAAATGTCTGCTGCTCAAGCTCTGTCAACACTTCATAAGTGATAATTGCTATCTGCATGGCTTTGTTTTCCCCTAGATAAAGATCAGGCTGCAAATATCTTTCTCCAGTATTTGTTAGTACATACACTACAACTTGCTTTGCTCTCAAGTTTTTTTGTTTAAGGGTGGCTAAACAAAAATGCTATTTCCCCTATTTTTACTGCATATGATTGAAACACCAGCTTCTGTCAAGTAATTATCTATTCCAGACCATTTTAGGCTACACTCAGGGAACACTGGCTGCAGTGAAGGGTTAAAATTTTGTAGAGCAAAAATAAAATTATGCAGTACTTTACCTTTTCTAAAGTATATTTCAAATGCTAATAAATGTGTTTCTATGTCATCTCCAATAAGATTCTTAAGTGGTATAAGGAACTTAATGGCTTCTTCTAATGGATTTTCTACCTGTTTTAATAAAAACATAATGAAATTTAAAGCTTAAAGTGTCAAATAACAACCACCAAGGACAGTTTCTGATATTCAGAGTATTAAAGGAATCAGAGGCCAAAGGTGAACTGTCAACAGCTTTCTGAATTAAACTCAAACACAACATTATGATTTGAACAGCAAGATTGAGAGGTGTTTACTCATGATTTCATGTTGACAAAGACATCATTGCTAACTCTGGCACTGCTTATGTAACATGCTCTGTGTTGTAATGTAGCATTTAGGAAACAATTCAATGTGACCACCACAGTAACTTCAGAAGTTTGAGCTTTCTGTCTGTGATACAGGAGACAGTTCTTTGGGCTCAGAGAAATACTGGCTCATGTCTTCAGATTTTGTGAGCTGCAATCACATTTCTGGTAGGTTTCCTCTATTTACTAAATGAAAACCAGAGCTCTTCAGGCAAGAATCACCTTTTGTTCAGTATCTATTGTAATGAAGGATGGCCTATTGTTCAAAAAACCAAAAATTTAATTAAAATAACAATATTATTAATATAGAACTTGTTGATTTATAAGAGGAAAATTATTTTTCATTAGTGTAAATAGAGACAGACTACAAAGGTATCTGTGCATGAAAAAATGATTTAAAAAAACCCAACAAAACCAACTGCATTATTTTAGAAGAACCTAAGAGTAATCCCATATTATAGGGTTTTTATGAGAATCCCATGAATGAAAGATGAAAGAGCATGCTAACCCTTTCCAGTTTTTCAGGAACTAGTTCTTCCCTGGGTCCACTAGTTTCCTCCTCCTCTTCATCTCTCTTTTTCTTTTGGTTCTTTTGTTGTCGTTCTCTTTCTGCATGTTTTCTTTCCTCTTCAAGTTTTGCTTTCTTCTGTGCTCTTCTTTGCTTGCTAAGCATTTTCTTCAGTTCTTTGGCTGAGAGATTTTCTACAGATTAAGGCAACAAGCAGATAACCTGTATTAACAGAGTATGGAACTAAAAATGCAATTATGCACCTCCTCTGTGTCAAAGTGAGATGAATTACAGGGATTTCCATAAATAGCAGCACGTGGCAGACTCCCATCCCTACACAGTCCACCACTGCTACTGGATTACTACTTCAAGCAAACACAAACTTAACTCTTGCATATTTTCTCTTACACACTTGTCACAGAATCCTCAACTATTTTGGAGATCAACTAAAAGTTGCCTTACCTTTGAAAACAGACAATTTTTTTTAAGGGTAACACTAAGCTCCCATAGTGAGTGTAGCTCAGCTTTCTTCTAACTGGAAACATCCAAGCAGATCTACACTCCACTTCAAAACAAGATGGTTATATTTTCATGGAAGCATCTGAACAATCCACAGTCCTGATAATTGCACTGATTTTCTGCAAATGCCAAGGGATAGCTACATGGATGCAAGCAAAAACTGACACTGTAAGAGGTGAGGAGCAATAAAACATGCTGGGATGTATTAGCAGGACCACTGTGTGAATTTTCAGGCTTCTTGCTGTGTTCAGATTTTTGGACTGGACTGACATTTAGATAAACCAAGAGGGTTTAACAGCTGAATAAAAAGCAGAACATACAAAAAGTGGTTCTGCTCTCTGACTTACCTGACCAGTTTAGCCAGAATAATACTGCAGTTTCCACTCTGTTTCTTACAATCTTTCACTGAGAACAGGATTTGTGCTAATAATGTGTCAAGGAACAGAACAAGGAACCACTGAGGGACTAACACATCTTTTTTTTAGTGGCTTTGGCACCACCACCTCTCTGCTGGGGCCAGCCACCATTCTGACACAGGGCAGCAAGAAGCACAAATTCTTTTAACCCTATTCATAGTGTGCTCTCTTCCCCTGTGGATGAATCTACTGGACCCCAGTGCACAGCAGGCAAACAAACTAACATGATGACTTAGACTCTTCCCCACCTTAGTTGCTATGACACATTGCTATCAAGATCCTCTGTTGCACACCCATCTTGCATTATAGACAGAAAAAAAAAATATCAAAATTGCAGAAGAAAAGATCAAAGTTGAAGTGTGCTGTGAAAAGTGCCTCTTTTTACACATTTTATTTCACATAGGAAGGTATGGAAAAACTGTGAATGGAAAGTATGATGGTATTGGCAACATTAAATAGTATTTTTGGTCTAGTTCAACTACTTCCCCCTTGTCAAATATCCTTCACTTTCAAAGAGCTAGACATTAATTTCACCCCTTTAATCAGAGGCCACTGCAGTGCTGACAGTAGCTCATTCCAGAAGAGGAGAAGCCACTACTTATCTTAAAGAAAAAAACTTCATATCTCATTTGTCATGGTATCATCAGATTTCCAAACCAGAATCTGCTTTCCATTTAACACAAGTTTCAGATAATTTCCTAACTATATTGATTTTGCTAATACACACTTTGCTTCTTTAGTCCTGAAGTTATGTGCAGAAATGACTGGAAGTAATGCAGTGTTAACTAGCATTACCATGGAATAAATTAAATGCACCAGATCAAAACTGAATTCTTACAATTCAGAGTGCTCTCCCATGGAATCTATCTGTTGCTTCACAATTCTTTTGTTAATGGAATTCATATTTTGTTTAAATAAAGAAATGGTTGAACAGGATTTTTCTTCCTAATATTGAGAAATGCCACCCCTGCCTAGGAACTCCAGCTACAGATGGGTTTGTTCATGTACTATTTACATATGGAGAGAGAACAGAGGAAGAAAGCTATGAAATGTTATCTGTGATCTCTTTTCAGTTACATCATGCTAGAAAAGAAGAAAATCTTGTGTGTGTTCCAACATGTGTTATTCCATAGCATGTAACTTCCTTAGCTTAGGAACCTTTTACACGTGTCATACTCATCTGAGCTTCCATTAAGGTCTAGATACCTGAATTCACTTCTTGTTCTTTGCTTTCATTGGTAAGGGGATTATCATGGAGCTTCAAGTAGATTTCAATTGCTGATCGAGCAGCCTTGAAGTAGAAGGCATGTTTCCTGAGCACATCTTCTAGTCTCAGAAGGTCTACATAGGCACGAAGAGTCATCTTTCTCATGCAGTATGTGTGGAAGTCAAACTGGTCATCTGTTATCTCAAAAAAATGCTTCAAGAACAAAAAAGCAAGAAAACACACAACTCTTATGCACTTCCCTTAATTAGTCTTTTTTAAATTATTTTTTTCATTAGCTGGAGATGACTAAAATTACAACTGATAATATTTACAGGCAATATCTAACAGGCATAGAAATATCCTTATAACATTGACTGACCAAGAGAATCTGTGAGGAGGGGAAAAACCCATCTAGAAAAATCTTATTTTGTTTACAAAAGCTATAATGCAATTCTTCAAAGAGATGAATATTCTTTAAAAGCCATGTGATTATTCTGATTAAAAAACTAAATTAAAAAAAAAAAAGAACAAAAAACCCCAAACCCCAAAACCAAACCAAAGAAACAAACAAAAGCCACCAAAACCAAACAAAAGCAAACACCAAATCAAAATAACTGCCAAGAGAGCACAAAGTTAGTGCACAAGGAGTTGTATAGTTTGGACACATGGTATTCTATATCAAATCCTTTGCACTTCAAATCATTGTTTTTCATCTCACAGTTCAGGTTGACATCTAGCATGTCAAGTATTAACCTATTTAAAAAAATTAATCTAGAAACTTTCTTAGTGAAGAAAATAATGCTGATGACATCAGCCAATAACTTCACTAGTATGAGAGAAATATTGGGAAGGAAACTGATGGTGTTTGCAGCCACTCACCCTCTCAACTTCGTGGCATTTTTTCAAGGCATCACCATACTTCCCCAGCCTTTGATAAGCTGCAGCACATTCTGTTTGGAACCACATGCATTGCATCTCATTTAGGTTTTCCATAGCAGATGTTCCTTCCTGAAATAAATATCATGATCACTTTCTGCTGGTACAATTTACCAGATGCTTATTTCAACTCTAACTAGTTCCAGGCCATTAGCAAGAAACAATCAATCCTTCAGCTACTTGGAACAGAGTGGAAAATGGATATAATCACCCAGTGACTGATAACAATACTTGTAATAACCTGTACTCCCCAAGAGAGAAAGGGATCATTTACACAATCTAAAACATAAGTAAAAATTCTCTGAGTAAGATTAGTGCCTCAACAGATTTCTTCAGATTGACTTGTATATACAGTCTTACATCTGCAATTTTGGGGCAGAAAACAACACTGGTTTTAAAAATCTTAAAGTTTGGCAAATAAATTCCATTGTTCCCCCCCATCTATCAGTCTAAAAATCCACCAATATATTTACTTCTTTATCAATTAGTATGAAAAATTATAAGCTTCTTAAAACTTGTTAGTCTAAATAAACTTAGACTTATACTCCATACTTCCACAAGAAAAAAAACCCTAGGATTTATTTTTTATGTTTCAGTGGTCTGGACTAAGAATAAACAAACTGAAAGCACAAATCATGGATGCTTATCAGCAAGATCTCACAACATTCTTTATACTAGAAAGAAAAGCCAGTTCAACTCACAACATTTAATTCCTGAGGGTCACATTTATCCTCTCTTAACCACAGGTAGCTATGCTAGAGTTCTGCATTCTCTGCTCTAACACTTCTGACAAGCCTACATGGTGAGTTTTAAATCATCCCTAGAAATATCTAAAAAGCTGAGTCACTTTCAAGTGTTCTCACACCTAAAATAAAGATGAATTAGAGAGCCTGGTACATTTAGGTGCTCCAGGAAATGTCACCAAGTAGCTGCCTTCATATTTAATTACATGAATAATACAGAAATTTGGCCTTCATGAATCTAAATTTTGTTCAGTGTCAAAAATACAGAATTTGAAGTGCTTACCTCAACTTTTCAGGATAGGATTTGCCTTACCAAAATTTTTCACTGTAGTACAAGCTTGAATTAAACATTCAAGTTCAAATTAATGTATGTTAATACTGAATCAAAATACTAACCCATTTGTTGCAGTATTTACAGGGTCTACACTGCTGAAGTACTGCACCCAGCTCTGGGGCTCCCAGCAAAAGAGGGACATGGTTCAGAGGAGGGCCACAAAAATGACCAAAGGGCTGGAAAAACTTTCATGTGAAGAAAGGTTGGGACAGTTGGGATGGTTCAGCCTGGAGAAGAGAAGGCTCCAGGAGACCTTACTGAGGCCTTCAGTAGATAAAGTGAGGGGTCATAAGAAAGGTAAAGAAAGACTTTTCAGCAGGGCATGTAGTGACAGGACTTAAGGAACAGTTTTACACAGACATAAGGTAGGTTTAAATTTGATGTAAGGAAGAAATTCTTCATTGTGAGGATTGGGAGACTGCCACAGGTTGCCCAGAGAAGTTGTGGATGCCTCACTACTGGAAGAGTTAGACTAGAAGTCAGGTTAGCCAGGCATGCAACCATATCTAGTGCAAGATGTTCATGCCCGTGGCAGGGGGGCTGGACTACATGATCTTTAAAAAGTTCCTTCTGATCCAAATAATTCTATGACTATGTAGTTATTTACCACTAAGTGTAAGAGCATTATCTTAAAAATGGACA
>JAOEGS010015550.1:11513-24214 GCA_025447755.1 Corythornis vintsioides | reverse complement strand
CTGGGTGACTTGGTCTAGGTGATCCTGCTCTGGCAGGGGGGTTGGACTAGATGATCTTCTAAGTCCCTTCCAACCCCCAATATCTATGAATCTATGAAAGCTTTTTAACTGCTTCTCAGAACTGACACAAGCAACAGGGGTTAAGCATGGAAGTGTCTCTGCCTGCTAACACTTGCTGCAATAGCACAGAACTGAAACTGTGCAGCACCAATCCAGCTCTTGCTCCTTCAGTTCCCCCAGACAAATATCCTCCCCTCCAATACAATATGCCTCTAAATTCCAGAGGCAGCTTAGCTTTATGCACATCATTAATTGCTTTTAGGCATTCAAACATGAACTACTGCCAAAACACTTAAAAACAAACAAACAAAGATATAATGACAAGTAAACCAAGCTCTTCTGGCTTGGCAGGACTAAGAAGAGAGTTGGGGAGTGTCAAAAAAAACCTCAAACCAAAAAAAACCAACCAGCTCCCTGTTACACATACCCAACTGACCAGAAAGATACTACACTTATTGTCACTTCACTGAAAAAGTCATTTAAATATTTAAGAAAAGTTCAGTTTTAAAAGACTTGGAAATCTCATCAAGTTGATGATGATTTAAACATGCAATTCATCAGAAGGCAAGCAGCCCCAGTACTTAATCTGTGAATAATCAGTGAATAATCAGGTGGTCTTAAAGAATATTTCTACTAGAAGTTGTTTCCCTATCATAGCTATTGCTGCACATATATTTTTATTCCTGATGCAGAAATTAGGAATAAAATTAAAAATTCAGAATAAAAATTTTATTCTGGAGAAGAAATGAAAATGGGACATACAACAGTTAAAACAAATTGCACAGTTGTTTTACACCTTGGTTCCCAAAATTTAAACTCTGATGTGACTCTGAAATCATTTCACTTGGACAGCACAGGCTGTTGCATTTCCTGCAGTGATGTCTGCATCCAACCTCCTAACCTGGTTTTGACTGAAATATGATGGATCTGGCTAATTTACAGCTTCCAGATGACAGGCAATGCTGATCTGGACACATGAAGAAACACAAACCCAAAAAAAAAAAGGAAAAAAAATCCTCATTTGAAACAACTCAGCCATCAGAATAAAACTGTCCATGGTAGAAGGGATTTAGCATTTGAATTTGCTGCTCAGCTTTCTGACACTACTCATTCCTTCATTCTTCCCCATTAAGCAATCTTCTTAAATATCACTCTTCCCAAAACCAGTACCTAAATCATAGTAGAATGACCTAGCTGCTTTTTTTTTTCTGCAATCAAGGAGAATCTCTGCCCTTCACTAGGCAGCATTTTCTCTAGTCCTCTGATTTTTCCATATATTTCATTTTCTAACTTTGTTAAAAACAGGGTCATCAGCAAGTCTTGATCTCTTGGTAGTCAGTGCTCTGTGGAGAAAATCCCTGCTTCTCAGAAATAATGGTGGTTTTTTGCTTTTCACCCATGAGGCTGCCCTAAGGGACAGTTTTACTCTAAGCCAAGTGACTCTGACTGCAGCCTGGAACAACAAAGGCAGTTCACTTCCCTCTATTATTCCCCTTCCTCTTTCCCCTCTCACCTCACAGTTGTTCAGCCAATCAATCCTTCAAAAGAGTGATTATTTTTCTGTCACTTGGGCTTCCTGAACCAGCCCTCCATGAGTCAACCAGTGCAGCACAAGCAGCAGTGGGAGCACACAGGAAAGAGCCAGAGTGCTGGTTTTGGCAGCAGCTCGTAGCTAGATTAGCTCCATTCTTTTCTAACACTGCACCTTCAGATTCTCACCTGCAGTCACTTCACTGACAGTGCCTGCATAATTTTTCTTAAATTAAGAAATTAAAACCCCTGTTTGGGTTGTGTTAATTCAGATCTGAATGGACAGAGCTGCCCGAGTAATAAAAAAGTAAATTAATATCATCCCCCTCCATTGCCATTATTTACCAATAATTAGGACAGTAGTATTTTACATTATTACACTTCTTTATTCATTATCAATGGTGACAAACAGCATCAGGCCTAATGCAGATTGACATCAAACTCCTTAAAACCAGTCCATTGAAGATTTCCATTCACTAGTGACTTGGAAACCATTCAGTCTTTCCACCCTCCCTTTACACCTCGAGTAGCACCCATTTAATCACACTCACATGCAATATTCTGCCAGATCAGTCACTAAATTGCTCTGCTGATTAGCAGAAAGCACAGGGTAAGAGGGGAGATTTCTCAAGTAAGCAAGAAGTGCACCTGCTCAGAGAGCTACAAAGCATCCTGAACTCAACTACTGCAAGTGCAGGGCTGCTGAATACCCAGATCACACAGACAGTGTCCTTGGGGACTGTTGAGGAAGATGCAAAATGGAGCTGTGTTTGCTTGGGCTCTTCTGGCTGCTCTGGGTCTTACTGATTCTCCCAGTCACTGGTGTTCTCCATGGCCTGCAGTCCTCAGGGAGCTAGCACAGCAAAGCACTGGGCTACTTGAAAGAGGAATGAAAGTAAAACTCTCACCTTTTAGTGTTTTGGGGGAGAAAATACAGTATATTATGGAACTGTCACTGCCAAAAAGAGGAAAGGCTTGACAACTCATTTTCTATGAACTCCTGTTGTCTGACATTTCTAGTATATTTCTGTCCTTTCTGAATTGGCTTTTCCACCATTTGCCTGCAACTGATATTATGTTAATCAGCAGTTAAACAGCTCATTGTTCAAGTACAAACCACCTTCCATTTATGGAAACTCTCCAGATACTTCCAGCTTCACTAAAAAATGGCATCAGAGCATGAGGAGATCTCAAGATTTGTTTGTTTTGTGTGGTGAGATTTCAGATTGTGGTAACTGGCACAGCAGATTCAACTGATTTAGTGTGTTCATCTATGGCAGATGGTATTTAAATCTGGTTTTGACACTAAACTGAAGTGCATCTCATCACAACTGCCTTCAGATGAGCAGATTTACACACAATCTTCTAGAAAACACATCACTAACAGAATCCATTCTGCTCTCTCCAAGGGGCCAATGTCACCACTGAGCCTCTAGTCCTTGAAAGAGCCTCCATTTCTTATGTTTCACTTGCAGTTTTCCCATCTATTATGTATGTTAAACAGTCATTTCAACACTGAATTCACATTGGGCTCTGCTGACTCATTTCACAACCATGACTTTTTGGCTGTCAAACACTTGGGTTTATGACCCAATTTCCATTTCAACTTACTTTTTTCATTTTTTATTCAACACTGAAGTTACAGCTCTTTTGAAATATCAAGCTATGTAGACACACACACTTGGAACATTCCCCCAACTTGGAACATCCTTTGACCATAATACATGATGAAGATACAAGCACTGGTCCCTCCAAGCAATTACTTTTTTCTTTCTTACAGTTAGTCCCACTTTGGCTGTGTAAGATCTCAAATTCAGATCTCAGAAAGGACAGAGATTTGTTTAAAAAAAAAGAAATAAAGCAAAACACTACCTGACCTATAGACTGTGATATCTTTGTATTTGCATGATACTTCCAGCATGCCTCCAAAGCTGAGTGCATCTATATACAAGTTTTTACTTTCCAAGTTACAGAATAATCAATACATCCACTCTGTTCTGTTAATTTGGACTTTATAGTTCTGTATTAACAGTAACAATACAAAGGAAAGGTGATTTTAGCATCATATTGTTTGATTTACACCAAGTTTCACTAACACCAAATCTTCTCAAACAGAATTTTCAGCTAAGCTTGTTATTTTTGACACAAAGCACTGATTTTAACTCATAATACAGAGATGCACATAAAGCAATGACAAAGTTTCTTTGCACATTCTTTGTGGAGATGTAACTGCATTCAGGCTATTGCAGGAGAAAGGGCAAATGAGCACATCCAACAGGAAAACATCTTCTGGTTTTACCTACTGCAAAGGGACAGGATCATCACGTTTTCTTTAGCTACAGGCCTCACAAACATTCAGTTAGTTACTCCACATCAGCCCACCCCTGTATCCTCAACTCTAACAGCCTACTGAGAGGAAAAAATCCTTTATAATCTCCATCAGATGCTAAGCTCCTGGAAATCTTTCTCCTCAGAGCAGAAAGCTCTGCAAATAACAAATTTCTTCACAATTCTTAACTGGTTCCTAATTGCTTCTTCTTCACGACAAAGAACTAATTCCTCAGATTCTGTCTCTTAGGCAGAAAGTGCTCTCTGTCCAGAATAGAAAGTCTTACCTGTTGGGTTTTCCTAAACTCTTCAAGTAGTTTTAAGGCCATATCATAATCTTTCAGCAAGTGGTAGGCAATGGCATATCCAATCCAGGAAGCCCGCTGGGTGGGGCGCAGCTGGAGCAGCTGGTACCTTGTCTCCTTCAGACAGGAACAGTTGAAATGGAACAAATACATTAGGAAGAAAAAAAAAACCAGTTACTACACCTTTCTCGTGAGTGTAGTAACTGCTCAAAGATCTTTTATAAGCCCTAGGCAGCTTTGGGAAGTCTAGCAGCCTGGGGAAAAGCAGAAGGTTTCTGGCTCTTCCATCTGGGGGCTGTGTTCTCAATACAGCAGGGCTGGTGTCTAGGCCCAGCCAGTCACCAAGCACCACGTGGCCACTCACTCTTCTCCCCCAGGCTTAGTTGGGATGGGGAGGAAAATTGGAAGAAAAAGGTAAAACCTTGTGGGTTGAGATAAGGACACAAGGAGAGAAGAAATTATACTAATAAAATATAGTGAGCAACATACAATGCAATTGGTCACCACCCAGAACCCAGTGCTCAGCCTGTTTCTGAGCCTTGGTCCCCCCTACTCCTGGCCAGCTTCCCCAGTTATATACTGAGCATGACATCAAATGGTATCAAATATCCCCGTGGGTAGTTTGGGTCAGCTGTCCTGGCTCCCAGCTTCTTGTATTAACTCTATCCCAGCTGAACCCAGGATAAGGAGTCACAGCACAAAGCAGAAAATCTATCTGCTAGAGCACAAAAGGTGTCATTTTCTAGAGTACCTTTTAAAGGCCTAAATGATTTTCAAAGGTAGAGCTTTGAAATCTAGAGAGGGGGTTCCATTTGAGAGCATCTCACTGCCACTGAGCAATTCCACCCTTGTCACCCCCAGGCACAGTCATTCTACTGATGCAATACTTGCCAGACCCCCTTCCAGAGTCAAATCAGTTCCCTGTGTCAGTTATCTTCATGCACTAGAAAATTCAACATCTTCAGTGAAGGAGACCAACTAATGCCAAAGCCTCCAATCCAATCCTCTCCTTCATATGAAATAGAGGATGGAAGAGGACTAAGACATTTCCCTTTCACAGCCAAATCAGCTCTGCCATTTTGAAACCACTGACTGTTTTTAGACATAATTTAAGTTTTTATTTATTACAAAATTAGTACTGGGATTCAAGAAATCAGTCATCATGGGGCAAGTTTCCCCACATACTCAAAAGAATCATGATATGTTTATTTCTCACACAAAAACAGCTTCAGATTATGCAGCTGAAACACCATTTGCAGTGCTCCACAATAGCAGAGTAAGTACTCCTGTCTGCTAAGCTTTGTTATCTTTTAAAATAGCATTATTTCAGTGAAAACTGAGTTGAGAACTCGATCTTTACAGGTTAATCCACAAGTCAAATTGTACCAAGTAACTGTGGTTCTAGTTCTGTTCTCAAGGTTATATGGAGCTCATGTTACAACATTTTCCTGCTCTCCTAAACAAAAGCTTCAAACACGTTTGAAACAGGAAAAAACAAGTAGCAACAGCATTACTAGCAACACAAGACAATAACAGAACAGAGTAACAAGAGAATGCCGACAGCGATAGGAATTCAAACACGATACTTACTCTGTATCCTTCTAAATCTCTCATCTGAATCTGCAAGAGAGAGAGATCTCTCAGGATCTGCAGATTATCTTTATCCAGTTTGAGTGCATTCCTGTAACACTTGATGGCTTCATCGTACTTCTTATCAGAGCGCTGCAGCAGGCCGTAGACGTGCCAGCCTGAGGCACATTAAGGAAAAGCCATTGACAGTTTTCACAAAGTAGCTGCAGTGCACTTGTGTTCCAGCCTGATGGTTCCCTTCAAGATCAGCACCCATCTAAATTAAGCTTGATTACTGCAGCCAGACCTTACTGCTCTGTTTTAAAACGTTAAATGCTTCCAAATAAGCAATAAAGTCTCCTTTTAAAATCTTTTGTCAAGGCCCTCGTGCATTGTTACACAAACTAAATGACCCAAACTCCACAGCATGCACAAGAGCTTCTCTTAGAGACTGGTTAAACATAATCCTGTTATTACAGTAGGAATTCTTACTCTTAGAAGTGTCTCACTCTAACAATAAAATTGGTGTACAAGTTTTACTTTTCCTCTCTGTAACCTCAACTAGGCTGCAGATTTTACAGTAAACACAGAGCTAAACTTCATTCACTGACAACAGAAAATAATCCACATTTCTGTGTGTTAAGCCTGTCACATTCTCAGCATCTCAGATTCCCCTCAGCAGTGTGTCATTTCAACAGGCTTCTCTCTCTCACAAGCATTCTTTTTTATCCTGGCTAGATTCTGAATTCAAAGCATGAAACCAACATATGTCATGGCAACATATTACACTGTGTATGTTTACACTGGTCTCCAAAAGCTGTATGAAAAGAAAGATTACTTGACATGATTTATCTTTTGCTCCTCCAGGTTACTAGTAGCTCACTGAGTCAACATCTCACACAGCAGTGAAACTGTATTTACTTTGATTTGCACAGGAGAAGATATTTTAGATTCTTGCCCATGGCAAGGCAGCTCAGTCCAAAAGAATTTATGTGCCCTGTAGCAGTGTGAACTAAGATGATGCTTTGAGTTAATTTATCAGGCATCATTGCCATGCATGGAGTCAGCTGGTAATCTGGCTTAATCTTTCACTTAATCAAGTAAAGAAAAGCATAAACCCATTCAGAAATGTGTGTGTAGCAGTCAAGACTAAGCATAAGAAACTAATAGCTGATGCAAGCCAATAAAGCACAGTGCCTCCAATTTGTAACAGCAAACAGTCTTGCAAAACATTTATTCTTGAAATAAGCATATATATACCATTGTATATACCATATATATACACCATACTATATACCATAATATGTCATATTACTACACTCAATTTATGTCTTAAAACAGGTCTAGAATTAGTTTGTTGTTTGACCAGAAAATATCAATATGGGGAACTGCAGAAGAATTAAACCCTACTCCTCCTCAGGTCAGGACACTGGAGTGCCCAGTTGCATTTTAAACACCCTCCATCAGGTGCTTTCTAAAAAGTGCAGATGACAGAAATGCACCAAACCCACCTTCTAATGTCACCACAATTAAGTAACAAAGATCACAGAGTGGTTTGGGTTGGAAGGTACCTTGAAGAATCCCTCTGCCAGGGAAACTTGCCATCAGAGCAGCTTGTGCAAAGGGCCCATCCAACCTGCTCCTGAACACATCCAGTGATGGAGGATCCACAACCTCCCTGAGCAACCTGTGCCAGTGTCTCAAAACTTCAACAGTGAATAAACACATAGTTAGTTAGAGTCTCACATAGAAGAGGAAATGTGAACATTAATGAACCTCCCATGCTCTGCTGAAGTAGCATGGAGGATTAACAGGCCTTCAAGCTTTCATCAGAACTTCATGGCCAGCCACAAGCCTTTGCAAAGGATGTGGAAGGAACCTTTGTTGAAAAGCTCAGCCTCAGATCTTAGTTTCTTGTGGGCTAGAATATATTAAAATCTCCTAGTCTTAACCCTCCCCATATACTGGAGCCCCACTTCAGGAAAGTTTCAAGTAAATATCAGAGTAATGACATTATGAAAGAACATCAGGTGCTCCTGGAGTGGGCCAAGAGCAAAAGAGGTTTGCCATTTCTTCATCATTTACCAAGAGATGACAACTGTAAGTGCTGTGACAAACCTGATGCCTAGGCTGGAATTAGTTCAGTATCAGTTTGTGCTCTCTGGAGAAGCAATTCTGCTTAGACAGATTGCTCCAAGGGATTTTCTGTAACAATACACTTGAATGCAAAAAGTAGGAACACTTTTATTGTTAGAGCTAGTTCTGTGGATACATCTTAGGAAAAAAGTCTTTGGTTGTACTATGATGCACTTTCAGTAACTCTGACAACCTCCATGAACTAAGGAGTTTTTCCAACCTCAAGCTCCCTGGATGTTTAATAAAGGAATGGTGTTAACAGCCATCCCTTGCTCTTAATTAGATGGACATCAAGAAGTGTTTCCTGTGATAAAAAAAAAAAAAAAATTTAAAAATCTTCCTTTAGTATGTTAAAAAAATGTAAATATTTAATTGGAAATTTGCCCCTTAGCATGCAATTCAAACACATATGGAATAAACAAGTACAGCACTCTGTGTAAATCCAAAGTAACCTCCTACCTATGGCTTAAACAAAAGACAGCTACTCCCAAGGCTCTCATGTAGCTCTGAAGAATTTCACAGCTGTAAACTTTTGGAAGGCTTCATGTTTAGACCTAATAGAATTGAGTGGCAAAATAGATATTTTTAAGTACCTCTAATTGGATTTCTTATACCTTTTTAAGAGAGAACAAAACTGTAGAAAAGGCCAGATTTTACAAGACCTACCTATTCTCTGCAGAAGGTAAACATTGCACAGGGGCTTTTCCTAAGAGGTAAGAGGCAACTTTTCTTAACGATTCTGCAAAACCACAGAAAGGAAAAGAAAACCTTATTTCAAGTATATTCACCACACGTACCTTACTTTGGACTTTATGAAGACCACATTGCATACTTCCAAAGCATGTACTGATGCAACAACAAGATCATACACATGCAGAAGTGAGAACTCAACACAAAAAAGAAGAGGTTTTGTGTTACAAAGGATACAGACGTGACTCTTCACGTCATTGCGGAGCCCTCTACGAACAAATTCATATGCTTCTTCCTTCTTCCCTAAGCAGTTCAGGGTCAGTCCTTTCATTGCAAGGGTCTCTGTAAGAAATATCATATTCTTGTGTTTCTGACTTCCCATGTGCCAGTTTCACACTGAAGATTCCTTTGAAGTTGCTGCACAGTGAAGTTCCCCATTAAATGATAAATTTAGATCAGGCCAGCAGCCCAGCACAGCTGCAGACTGTTAGGTGGAAGCATTTCCTTTCTTGAAACTGGTCTTAAAAAGTCCACTACAAAGCATCATGCAGATGTGATGAACACACACAACACAAACTTTTTGGTGTTAAGACGTTTGACTGGCTTTAAGGGGGTTAAACTGAAGCAACTGTAAAGAACTTGAACTTGTATTAGAGTTCCAGGTAGGCAGAACAACAAAAGAGAATTGGCTGTGTTGTGGCCTACCACAAGAAACAGATCTCTGTCAGTCAGCTGTGTCACTAGTACAGGTTGGTTACAAAGCATTGGTTAAGAGGAGTGTGTCTCCTGCTGCAGTATTTTGCAGGTAAAAAACCTTATCAAACTATTAGCATTGTACTCAACACGATGAGAGGCACAAATGACAAATACTACATTGGTAGGACCTGTTCTCCCTCCTTCCCCATTCAAGTATCACTGTGAAGTTGCATGTAAAGCATGTACCATGCCTGAAAGCTGTTCCAGATTATTTTCCCCCCTTTTTCTTTGCTTCTGTTGGGTTTTTTATTGTTTTGTTTGAGTTTTTCCATGTGTTTTCATTTGAGTTTTTTGCTAAGAGATCATTTAGTTTTGGCCCCTGCCAGAGGACCATCCATTTTCATCACAGTCCTCCTCTAATTCCCTTCCAACCCCTAATATCTATGAATCTATGAATCTTTCCCTAGTATCAACAGCAACAACCCACCATCTCAAGAGCAGTCTGAAGTCTCTAACACCACTTTCTGTCAAAGCACACCTAAAGTCAACGATGACCCCAAACCAGCCAGGCTTGTTCATATCAGGTGTCTTGGAAAAGAATAACCCCACTGTGGGAAGGAGGACAGGCTTCTCCTACCTTCCCACAACAGGGGGGTAACTGTCCAGCCACAGCAATCCATCTGCTTGCCACCTTCTCACTACATTTTTCAGATTCCATGTCTCTGAAGCTAATTGTGGCAACAGTGAAGCTTCCTATCAGATCACTGCATTGGCTTAGTTCTGCTTCAGCTGTTCCTTCCAGACTCTGCTCCCAAGCTTCAAAGCCATTGCTGGCTCAGAGCCCAAGTAGTATGTGGACTGCCAAGGCAGCTAGTTGTCCTGGAAAAGTTTAAGAGGCAGCAAGCACAGAAAAGACAGAGATGGATACTGAGATGTTATAAAAACACAAGTGCTAGTAGAGGCAAATTCATTAGATCACAGCTGGACAAGCCACTTAGGCTTTGAAGCAACAAGAAAACTGCACTTTTATCTCTAGGGAAGTAATGGAGACAACAAAGCAAGAGCAGACACTGATGGAAGCATAGAAAGGATTAGCTGAACGTTCTGCCAGGATTTGACTATGTCAAAAAGAGGAAAAATAAAAAATAAAAAATAAAAGTTACTGACACAGCACAGGCACAGTCACTGCTGGGTTGCCTCAACAGCAGACAAAGAAAAAAATGACTCTATCAGAAGGACAGACTGGCTGAACTGCAACAGTGACCCTGCATACAGAAAGACTGCAGAACCCTATGAAGGATTAAGGTTTGACAAATGGAAATAGAAGCAGCATTTTCCTGTCCCATTTCCTACACTATTTATCAGAACAGGTTCTCCTGCTTGTCTTTAGCTTCAAGGCTGGGCAGCAACATTATAAAAAAGTTATTATCATTAACTTTGCTCCTTATAGGTATTAATTTGTCATGCAATATATAAAATTTAATACGGACTTGACAAAGAAAATAAAGATTTTTAATTCATTGGCTGAGTACCTTTATGTATTATTAAAAAAAAAAACCAAAAACCCAAATAAAATAAACAAAAATAATAACTAAAAAAAAACCCACAAAAAAAAAAAAAACCACAAAAAAACCCAACAACAAATCACAAAACAACAACAAAAAAACACCAAAACAACCCCAACCAAACCAACCAAGGTTTAGTGAGGCTTGCTATTAAACAGGAATGTAAGAAAACCCCACACCAGCATTCTACCCAGAAACCTAGAAAGGCAACTTACTTGGAAGCCTCACTATATTGTGCTTCCACCATGTATTTTATCTTCATCATCCCAGCACATGGGAATGTTTGACTGAGAGAGGGTGGGAACCCAGAGTAATTATTCCATCAAAATCTGCAGCAACAGGCTGCTCTCCCCATAGTGTGGAACAGACTGATTATACATTTAAGCTTATGACAGGAAAAAAAAAAAACCAAGAAAAACCAAAACATAATATTGAGTCTGCAGTTACCTCCATGTTCAGCAAATTTTGGGTTAGAGAGGATCATCTTGCAGAACTTGAGTCCATTTTTGTACTGTTTCTGTTCATAACATTTCTGGAAAAGAAAGTTTAACACAATCACTGAAATGCACTGAAAAAAACAGAGTCCTCTCACAAATGCAGCCCTTTCAGTAACATATGGTAATCAGATCACTAACAAGCTCTAGTTGAATATTACACTGACTTTTTTCAGCATTCATCCTTCATTTACATGCAGCCAATGCTCTACCTCAGGGTCTCCTTTTTAATAAAAAATTAGTGATTCCTTTTCAACAGAACAGGAAAGGCAAGTTAGAATGTCTGCTTCAACTCAGAAATTCTTTAAAATAGAGCACCAAGTTGAAAAATCTTTGCTCAAGACAACTTTTGAGAAGAGTTTGGCTTAAAGTTCTTTCAATATCCCAGTTCCCTGGCCCAGTGACTTTCCAAAGTAAGAACTACCAGTCAGAAGACTTTCCTTGTTGCCAGTGTGGACTCTGGGAGGAAGTGAGAAGCCACAAAGTAGGACAGAATCTGTATACACATATCTGTAATGGGATAATTTACCTGGATATTGAAAAGTAAATCTAATTTTTAGCTGGAGTAATACAGCTAAGGGCTACTTTTAGATTTAAACTACTCTCACAGATCACTCCACTCCATCAGCCTTCCAGGACAGAGGTAGAAACCCATGCTAAATTAATGCAGAGTGCTGTAACACCTTTGTGGTCAACACACATCACACAGTTGCTTCCCAGGGTAGGAGCACCACAGAAATCTGCCTGTGCTCAGGTAATTGGCTATGGTGTCAAATAGGGTCCTCTGGTCTTACCTGCAGAGAGTTTAAGTCTTTATTGCCTGAACCTTCAGACACTTGCAGTTAACCAGTATTTAAGTGGAGACTAAATCACAGAATAATGGGAATCATTGGAGATCCCCAGTGAGGTAAATGTAGAAGGCAATCACCCTGAAAACCAAGGGCAGCTCACCCCAGATTAAATCAGGTTTCTCTGTGTGCCTGACTCCTGGCAGGATGGCCAGGGACTTCCCATCAGAGGCAGTTGCACCATGGCAATTGGCATTTAGGAAACAGCAACAAAGCTCAGGGAGTTTTAAACTGAGAATTAGCTTCCACAGCTTTATATGAAATATCCCAGGTTGCAGCAAAACTTGGAAGTTACCTCTAGGGGAATGTCAGATTCTCCTCTTTATCTGGTGTTGGTTTGGGGTTTTTTCCCCTGCTGGTTTGGGTTGATCTGGGGGGTGGAAGGTGTTTGCTTGTGGACTTTTTTTGTTGTTGTGTTAGGTTTGGGGTTTTTTCCTTCTTTCTGAACATAACATGCTTAGTATAATTTTGTTATAATTT
>JAOEGS010015549.1:83575-84901 GCA_025447755.1 Corythornis vintsioides | reverse complement strand
GTGTCCCTGCTCCCTGCAGGGGGCTGCACTAGATGCCCTTTGGAGCTCCCTTCCAGCCCTAAACACTCTCTGATTCTATGACTGCTGCACCACCCTCAGCATCAGTCACCAAATCCCAGTACATGAGAAACTACTGATGCTCAATCTCAGTAACAGATGCAGTTTTTTGGAATTTAACTCATAGATGTGGGTGTGGTGAAGGAAGGATATAAATGTGCTTTTATCACTGTTTTAACATCAAGAGGGTAATGTTCAAAAGCATCATATTTTCTATATAGTCTCCAAATATTTTCTATTAAAATATATTGATGGTAAAAATTCCAGCAAGGATTCTCACACCAGAAAATGAATAGATAACATTTCAACTAAAAGAACTGAAAATACAGTTAATGATGGAAAACAGAAGTGAGAACACAAAGATTTCACTAACCAAGTGCTTTTGATTAGAAGGACTTCTGTGAACTTTAAAAGCATCTTACAGAACTTTCTCACCACTGGCAAAAAACCTGTCAGACACGGGCACAGAAGTTTCAGTGCTCAACAGTCATTTCCATTTCTTAGCATGCTGGGATTTCAAATAAAATTCTTCTAAGAAAGAAGGCAAGTATCTCTGAAGACTACCTAGAAAATCTGAGGACATATATTTTAAGTGCCAGCATCTGTAACACTGGCCATAAAAAACCTCCTCCAATATTTTTAAGATGCCTAAGGATTTCACTCCAATGGTAAAATGTGTTCAGTGGTGACACAGCACAGGGCAACACCACACAGCAACACCACACACAGAGCTCTGCTGCTGTGCAGGATGTCTAAATACAGGCCCTGGCAGTGGTGTGAGAAGAGGAAAGTCTCACAAGGTTGCAGAATAATCACTAGGTCTTAGTAAAAAAATAGTATTACTACTGTGGCAAAATACATCTTTCCTTGATGCAGGGGAGTTTAAGAAATTATCCTTTTTATTGTTAGAGCATGTATCTCATGAAAGAGTTGCATCTGCAAGAGACTGCAAATGTGCTTGCTGGAGTAACCATCAAATCCCAGCACTCTTGACTTCTGCAGGAGGCTCCTTGTTATCCCAACAATCACATTCTCACAGACCTACTGCCTTCTCTTTTTCTTTGGAAAGAGGGGGGAATTCACCTGCCACTTCTGGTGCTTTAACAACACTGAGCTAAGAAATAAATAGCCAAGAAGCATGAAGAAATGTTAAGGCTTGGTTGGAGCCTGCTGCTTCTGCTGCACTGCTTTTGATCAGACAGATCTAGGAACCACCACAAGTGCTAAGGACACTACATGGATGTAAGATGAGCCTAATCAAGAAGATGG
>JAOEGS010015549.1:66075-78575 GCA_025447755.1 Corythornis vintsioides | reverse complement strand
TTTTTTTCCCCAAAACTGCATTATGTATATCACACCTTCATATGTCATTTCTTTACTCCTTTATGTAGCTTCATTACTGAACAAATAGTTTTTCAAATCAAGAGTTCAACTGGTACCTGCAGAGAATGTTATGGGCTCAGAAACTCTGCTGAGACCCTGTTCTCTGAACACACTTCACACAGAACAAAGCTGCAATGGGTAGAGAAAATCAAACCACAAGCTTTGCTGGGAACAGTTACTCAGTCTTTACAAAAACACCACCTCTGTGCCAAGCAGTCAGCTCCTACTGCAATTTACTACTAGCCTACCTTATGGACACTACAACCACAGACATCCAATGTGAAGCAGATATTCTCTAGTAAGTGCAGAATTTCTTTTATACAACACAGAGAAAACAGAAAAGTGAAATCCAATTCAAAAAGTGGTAGTGAGGCTAACAGGCTCCACATCCCCCAGCCATGCATGTAATCCATGTAAATGGGAATACTGATGCACAAGAAACTTTTTCAGAATCATGTTATAACACTATTAGTTTTGAATAACCATATTTTACACAAGATGTTCCAGGATTATCTCTGCCTTTGTTGCAATGCATGTGCAGTTAAGCATGTCTGTGTATCTGTACGACCACCCACTCTTGATTCTTCAGCATTCAAGTAACATGCAATATTAATTAAACAAGAAATTTATGCAATGTTGAGGAAGAAACCAAGCAGCGTCACCCATCTGGTAAAAGTGAATTAAACTGTTAGGTTATCTCTCCTACAGAACACCTTGTTACATCCACAAGGTATGTCTTGGAAGAAGGACATTTAGGCTGAAATTAAAAAGCACTAAATTCCATCTTCAAATTCTAATATACACATACACAAAATGCCCTTACACACTTTATTCCCTGTAGGTTTTTACTGGCACTGTAGTATTTTTCTGCAAGTAATTCTGTGGGACTGCTTTCTAAGTATTCCTTTTGAAAGATCACATGGAAACAAAATGCAATTATTACATCATGACAATATAATGCCAAATACCCATAATGAAATATGCACATTCTTCCTACATGAAAAACAAAGTCACAACGTTTCACATTAAAGAAGCAACAGAAAGATGCACAAATATTCCTTTTAAAATAAAACTCTACCAAGGCAGGCAGCCGAGCAGCATGTAAGTGCCCTCTTTCATTGATGGCAATTTCCTTTAGCCTGAATGGAGTTAAATTTAACACATCGATTTGAATAATGAGAAGTAATAGGTGGGTTTGACCTAATCTATGTTTTATTTGCATCTAGGCCATCAGCTTTAGGAAACAGATACTAGCAGCTTACAAATGAAAGAATTCCAATGGCTTAGCAAGCCTCCTTAGTGTGCTCTGAGGGAAGTGAAAGTGTGTACCTGAGTGGAGTTAGATAGTTGGTTTTTCCACGGCTCCTCTGCGCTGCTGGTCAGGTTTGTGCGGTTATGAGGTAGAGAGAGTGCGTTTTGCTGCAGGTAAGGCACGTTTCCATTACTTCCACTTTCTGTTATGTGATTATTGCCTATCAAAATAGTGTCTGTACTACCCAGCGTTCTTGCTGTGCTGCAGGGAACGGGGCCTGCTGGAAAGGGTCCATTAGCCATAGGCTGCCCGGGGCAGGCGGGACGGATTCCACGCTGAGCGACGTTAGGCACTCTGGTTAGAGCAACCTGAGGCTGCTGACCAGAGACAGAGTTTGTAGGCAGTGATGAATCAGCTGTTGGCCCGTTAGGAATTCCAGTAGATCGTACCTGTGCAACTCCTGTTTGTCTCATCTAGCGGAAGGTGAACAAAGCACAAGAACATGAGCTGCACAGTTGGAAAAATCAAGGCTTGTACTTCACTGTGCTGCTCAATCCCAATTTCACACTCATTTTAAGTTCTTCACAGTTGCTTTCAAGAATTTGAAGGTAAAGCTATCAGCACACTTTCCTTCTAGGCCCTTCAGTCTGAGTGTTAGCATTTTACTGCTAAGACTGGCCACTGAGAGAGAAGGGAGCAATGAGAGGAGGAGAGAGATGCTGTAACACAGGTTACTACAACTAAGTATTCCTCAAGTAGGTCTGCTTAAGATGTGTCGACTCACATTAGTTTGAAAGTGTGGCTTGAAAGCTTTCACGTGATCTGCTAGCCCTATAATAAACCCCAGCTAAACCCATGATGTTCTAACCAGCAAACCACAACTGTGCCTTATACTAAAAAAGATGACAATGTAATGCAGTAAAGGGCACGAGAACCCTGCACCACAGAAATTCTTAAGAATTCCAGAAATACAACAGACACAATTACTGACAGAAGTTTTGTGAAAGTGGAAAATATTTCTGTTCTCACCTGCTGGTGTTGTTGCATCAAGACAAACTGACTCTCCAGCTGTTCCAGCATAAGTTTCTGTGCTGGATTTAGATTATTTCTGTTTGCACGCAGCTGTTCCAAGTGCTGAAAAAGCACCAATACAGTTCAGAATCATTAAAACTGCTCATACTTCTTAATCACTTTTCTGCATACAATACTAAAAATTATCCATTAAGACCCATAAATCTGAAAACATGATTGATATTTCTGTTGCAAACTCCAACATCTTTCAGCATGCTATTCTGTCATCAAACCTTATTACCAGTTACTAAAACTGAAGAGACTTTCTAAATTAATTGAGTGTATAAATATTGTCACTACACTAAAATTAAGTGTGCTGCATACCATAAATGAAAACCATATTCAAATATGATTATATAGAATTATTATAATAATGATATATGTTTTAACACCTTTTTTTTAGTACTGTGCTGTTCTGCATCACACATAAGAACCACTTCACAAAATAAAAAAAAAAAAAACCAACAGAAAACTATAAAATGTCATTACAGAGAGCAGTATCTTACGACACCAAACTCATTTGTAACTGATAAATTTACATATTGATTACTAATTCCATGATCTTTGTAGCAATTTTAAACTACTCAGCACATAGCATCATTCTACAGGCAGTGTGCTGCTTAACTGGTCAGACAGAATTGCTGGAATAGTGAAACACAGAAGCACTGTCTGAAAAGGAAGGGGACCTATGTGGAGAGAAAGGCAAAAGTTGTGCTATGCAAAAGGTGACATACAGACATTTTTCATTATTGACCTTAAACACTAAGCTACTTCAAATCACAGTAGTCTTTAAAAAAGAAACAAAACCAAACCAAAAACACAGAACAAAAAAAACCCAACAGCACAAACAAACAAACAAAACACTACCCCATAACCCCCCCCCAAAAAAACCAAAACCAAACAAAATCCAAACAAACAATCCGAATCAAGCCCTGCCAAAATCAAAGAGAAATAAGGTTTTTTAATTTCCTTTCAGGTCTGCCTGTATGATTTTTCTACATCTTTCTTGTCTCCTTCACTTTGGTCATGCTGCAATAGCAATACATACATGGAACTGAGCATGAGTATTAAATACAGTGTGCTTCATTCTGCTTTCAACAATTGTATTTGCAAATTATCAACTAAAAAAAAAAAAAAGATATCCAACATTGTCTGAAAAATATTATTTAAGACAGTAAATGCCAAACTCCCTGGATTAACAGCAGCTTCCATTCTGAAGTCCCTCTATAGAGAGTTAAGTTTTATTCATGGGGACCCCCAATCTATGTATCTGTGAGATAAAAACAGTCTCTGTGGGAGTGCAAGCACCAGGCACAGCAAATCCACAACCAGTCCTGGTCAGTTGTCATTTTGCTTTTAAAGAGCTGTTTAAATAGGGTAAGAGGAATCAGAGAGCTGTACCTAGTACACGTGTCAGCAGAGCCAAGCCTGTACTTCTCTCCAGTGCTATGGGTGCAGCAGCTTTGTGGGCAGCACTGCTCTTGCTGCCTGGAGTTCTGTGAGACCAACCCCATGGCTGCTCCACTGCCTTGGTGCAGTCCCTGCAGCTGCTGTGTGGCTACAGCCCTTTCTGCTTCTGCTTTTGTTAGCTGAGCCATTTGCTGTGTGCTATTATGTCACACCCATCCAGCTCCTGATCTGCCACTTTTGGAAGATGCAATAAAGGTTTGATTTACCCTCCTCTTCCATTATCTCCCCTTGGAGTTTCTATTCATATGCTGGAACCTTGTCAAGCTATTGCTGGCAAAGCCAGCACACCCTACCTACATAGAGAAGCCTGCTTAGATACTGCTTAGAGGAGGAAGCTGGGTCTGGAAAAAGATGAAACTAAAAAAGGGGGAAAGTGGTAGGATGTAAAATAAGCAGAGAGAAACTGAGGCTGGCCAAGGCTCTGAGCAGCCTGGGCTAGTTGAGGGTATCCCTCCTCCCTGCAGGGGGCTGCACTAGATGCCCTTTGGAGCTCCCTTCCAGCCATAAACATTGTATAAAATAGTGAGAATGCATGAAGTGTGAGACAGAAAAGTGACTGGGGACAAACAAAGAGGTGGGGGGCAAAGGAAGGAAGGGAGGGGAAAATTACACAGCATGATAAGCCAATATGGTTCCCACAGAAGAAGTATAATGGAGTTGAGGGCAATAGTGCTGAGTCAGCCAGAATGCCTTCTGTGTTCCCTTCCAGCCTTCCCTGCATCCAAACCAGTATCTGCAATATATGGGTAAGCTGCCAGCCAGGCCTGATCTTCAGAAGACACAATTCCTGCTGAAGCTCACTGCAAGCCCTCATCAACTGAAGGGACAACAACATATCCTAAGAAAAAAAGATCTGAAACAACAGCTGAAAAATGAAATCTACCATTTCCTATGAATGTGACATAAAATAGAGGAAAGCAGAATCAGATTGAGTCATTGAGTTTTGTAGAATGTGTTTATGTAATTTTACACAGTGAGTTACCTCAGTGGAGAAAGAGGAATTACAATACTTCTATACCTCCTTCAGTATCTCCCACATTATAGCAAGAAGCAAGCTCACTTGGCACACAAGTGCAGCAATTTGTGTATCTGTCTTTAAAACATCTGAAGATAAATGGATTATTGTGTGTTCTTTTGTGGCCCCTTCCATCCCCTAACATTCTGTGTAATTCATTCTGAAGTATAGAATTCATACAATATAAGTGTTCAGTTTCTGTGAGAGGTCACTTATTTTACTACAGAATTGATCTGACACAGAGAAGCCACAAATATTTGCACAACTGGAATTAACACTATGGCAATGATTTGGGTAATATTTTACACCAAATTTCAGACATGTGCAACTGAAAACAATATTTATTTTCTTAAAACGAATGAAGAAATAAATTTTTAAAATATATTAAACCTTCTAAAGTTCTTCAAAATACCTACCTGTAATTTCTGTGGTGTCAAGCACCAAGAATGAATTTGTTGTTGTACAGGAGGATGTGACACTGTATGGCCACTGCTCCAAACATCTGAAGTATTCTGAGAGAAAACATCACATCAAAATGTGTGACTATCAAAGGGTCAACATAATGTCTTTCACTATCTAGCTTTTATCTTATCAAAGAACTACTCATTATTTCAAAAATCACAATATAAACAAAGAACATACTAAAATATGCCAGATTTCATTCAACCATTTCCATACACTATCAGAGTTGTGAGTGGAAAAAGTTAAATGATACCTGAGACTATAACGAGGAGCAATCAAATCGTAACACATGTTAACTGAAAAGCACACTGCTTTAAAACTGAGTACTTTATCTACTGCAAAACTATTACATGATGATGAAACACTTGAATTCTAAATATAAGCAAAGGCAAGAGATGGGATGACATGTTTGTCTCCCTCTCTAGGACAGTACTTTTTCACTTAAACGACTATGATTGTAGCATACATTCATATCTGCATTACCCTAATGCACTTCCTCTGAACTGTAACCTGATTAAACACATATATCTATCACTGAAAAAATGTTTTTCAAAAATTCCTAAGAACATTCCCCACCTTGATGCCAAAGGATTGAAATTTACAGCACAAATTCTGTGCGTGATGCATGGTTTTAATGCTTAATTCCATATAATTTTGGTAGAGGGCTCTTTAATCCATCAGAATATATACCTTTGTTGGACTAGATGTTCTTTTCCTCTTGGCAGGACTGGTCAGGTCATCTACTTGGCTAGAAGGAATCATGTGTAGTGGCAAGGATTGCTGTGAAATTGGTGTTTGAGTGAGGCCTAGTACAGGTTCAGTATTTGGATGATGAGGTTTACAAGCCTAAGAATCACAGAAGGAAGACAAAAATATGGTTCTATATATTCTTAGTTCTTTCCTTTCAATTATATATTTAACAGCCCACATATCTTAAAAGGGCCAAGTAGATATTCTGAAGCTGATCTCAATAACTGAAAAATCAGTTTCCATATGGTCATCAATGGAGGAATGTGTACCTTTCATGTGATTATTAAACCACTGCAGCATTGCTATTTAAGATGAAATCTTTTAAAATCATGAAAATCCACAAAGGTTCTACATTGGTACCCCCATATATTTTTTTTTTTCCATTTTATAGGGAGCTTCTTGTTCTAATATCCCTTTGCAAAGAAATCAAAGGCTTTTTATTAATAAAGGCCAGTCCTGTGCTCAGAATAGAATAAGCTTGACCACTACTGATTGTAAAGAACCCTTAGAGCTGGGCACCTGCAGAACATAACCCAACTTCTCACCTGCTGTGCTGTGTTCATGGCACCCTGCCTGGAGGTAAGCTCTGCGGGGATTGGTAGGCTCCATGCCTCCTCAATACTAGGAAGTAATTTAGTTTTATTCTGTAGACTACCTTGTGGAAGGTTACACAACTGAGCCTAGGAAAAATTATGTAAAAAGCAAATTTAACACAAGCCTACTTTAGTAAGAGCAAGTCCATGAAATCTTCCTAAATGCTGTAGCTAATTATATCTTAAAGAGAGGATAGATTTAAAATTTGGGGTTTTAGAAAGGTGCTAAGTATAAAGAGGGTAACCAGAATATAAACCTTTGTGAGAATCAGAACAAAGATGAGCTCTGGATTCAGAGGTCTCATAATTCCTTTTGTCTGAAATTGCAAACAAGAGTGAAAGAGACAGCGTGGGCAGCTCTCTATACGTTATGAGAACTTAAAAACGTAGACAAATACAAAGGAAAAAAGCAAAGTGATGTAAAACAGTATGCTTTGATTACATGTGCAAAATAGGGCTTAGAAGGAATTAAGTTCCACTTAAAAATGAAGAAATAAAAAGATTACAGGCTATGATATGCTTACAATAGACATGAAAACAGGTTATGCACATCACAAACGACTCCAAGTTAAACTTGTGTTACTTCTGCCCTCCCCACTGCTCTTATTTCCCACTTCTTAACACGTTAGCTTTACCTGTAAATACTTTATCCGTGCTGCAAGTGCAGAGGTATTACTACAATTTTTGCTCCTAGTTGCATTTAAGTAGCATTTAATGGCATCCTGAGGCTGGTTGCAGGACTCATAGAGTGTGCCTAGGTCCATCCAGGCTGCAGCATGGCCATGGTCCAATTGTACAGCACAGATATAGGCCTGTAAAGCATCCATAGGCTGATTTTGCTGTTGATACAGCACACTGAATAGGAAGATTAGTGAAGTGAGAATTAATAACCAAGTCAAAATGCAAACAAGTCAAATATACACATTCCCCTCAAACCCCTTTTTGTAATCTTTGTAATTATATAACCCAGAGTAATAAGCATAAACACATAAAATCTGCCATGCAAAGCTGCTGTACAGAGCCTATTCAGCATTTTTATAAACTGAGAAAGCAAATATACTGAGAAAGCAAATATAAATTGAATATTTTAACTTCAAATCAGACAAGTCTGACGACATGAAGGTAAAAACAAACAAAAAAAATATTTACATGGCACAAAAGAGTTAAAAGAGTATTTTCTTTATGTATATTACTATTGAATTATGTCACTGTATTACCCTGTATCATTCTTACCCTATAGAACACCATGTATCTGCACTTGCTTCTGATTTATCAATAGATTGCCTATAAGATATAAAGGCATCCTGAACTTTCCCAATACTTGAATAGCACCTGGGAGAAGAAAAAAAGAACTTTGGTAATGCATATAGAAGGTAATCGTTGAGGATGGCTTACCAAGACTGATCTGATAAATAAAAGTAATGCAAATATTTACTCATCTAGATGAATCCAAAACATCTGCTGTTTCTGAAAGCCAGGCATAAGCAGACTCAAAACATCTTCATCAACATTATTACCAATTATTTCTTTGAAAATTATACCAAAATTGCTTAACCCCTAGCTTATGGCATTTGTAAGGGAAACAGAATCATACCATATTTTTAAAAAAATTACATTAATTTGGGATAACTTATCAGTGAATAAGAACAATATTTATCTACAGATGGCATTATAACAAAACAATCAAGTTACCTACCAAATTACCAAACATATTAACAAACAGTTATAAAAGAGAAACTGCTCAATCAGGATGGTTCCTGGAAATCATTTTACATGCAGTTCTCATATTTCAATAACATTTCAAGTAATTAACTGCAAACCAGTTAGTTTTACTTTAGATATAGAGAAGGAAATTTTGTAAAAACACCCTTTCTCTTCCAGATTTTTATAGAATTCCTTGAATATTTTTCACATTCAAATTCAAATGTATTCTAGCATTATAAGCACAAATAGCAGAGCTCTAAAGAGAACTAGTTATACCACAAGGAATAACACCTACCTTTAGAAAATAAACAGCTTCAAATTAATACAGTATTTAAAATATATGTGCATTTATAGTTTAATCTACAATAGCTCTACTTCTTATAGTGCTTGCACTGTTTCCCTGTTAGAAAAAACACTGTCAACTTTCAAGATATAAATTAAACCAGAAAATTTATTCTAGTAAAAATAAAGACCAAGCAGAATGGGAAATGCAACGGTCTGTCAAACGTGCTGCACTCTTTCATGGATTCTTCAGGCACACTAGGAAAGGAATACAATAAAATCTAGCAATACTTAGCCTAAAAACATCCATTAAGTCTGAATACAGTGTTCCAGAAGATCATGTTTATCACAATCTAACCCCAATGTCCAACAGACACATTTCAATCTGTCTTTATCAGACACATGAAGCCTGATGAGGCTAAAGCATTAACATTAAGCACCCAACACAACTTAAAATGGGGTGATGGATTTTTTTTATCAGTGGAAATATGTTTGAAAGGGAGCTTTAAACTAACTTGCTATCCAGTTTGGATATTCCTTGCAGAACAATGACTAACACATGGGAATACATGAGGAGGGAAAAAGAGGAAGAGTGAATGGATAACCCTGTGTGACCACAACCTCCAACAGTCATCTGGAAGGTACTGATGAGAGGATATTAATTTTTATTTTGCATAAATATCTTCTAATGTCATTCTCTATTTATATATGGACTTGAATGGCCCTCAAAGCTTTCTCCAAAACCTGATTACTTCAAGAGTTCCTGCTGGTTTGTGTGAAGTAATCTGCTTTCTAAAAAGGCAACCAAGAAACGGAATCAAGTTGATATGATTTACATCTCAGAACAAGTTAATTTTAAAGTAAAAAATACTGTCTGATAGTACAGAATGACTGCACAAATATTAGACTCGATCAAACTGAGCTACTTTGGCCTAATACTGAGTTGCAGTATGAGCTGTTTATAAATGGATGTACACCTAGCAAAATATTTGTATTTTAGTGCAAAAATCGATTGAGATTAGAAGGCAGATTCTGAGAAAATAAAGAAGAGGTGCCAAAAGATATGAAGAAAAGTAACATTTACAGAGGATTCACCAATACAGAGAGACTAGAAGATGTGGCAGGAGGAGGAACAACAGGTAAAACCAGGCAGGGCAGCCTCAGATGATTGTAAATGTGTAGACTGAAGAATAACTACAAAAACATGCAGGACTACTTGGGTGGCATAATTCATTTCAACTTCTAATCTATATTAATTCTAAATATGTTAGCATCTTGTCTTTTTATACACTTCCCAGAAAACTAGACTTCAGTAGGTACATACATCCATTCCTTTCATTTTTTCCTCTGAAAAGTATTAAGAAAAACAACATAGAATTCACAATAATGAGTATCTTCAAAAAACCCATACAAATCTAGTACTTTCTCTAGAAAGTAACTTCTCACCTTCCAAGGAAATACCAGGATTGACCAGAATTAGGATCTGCTTCTAGAGATTTCTGGAGATACTGTATAGCATAGCTTTCCTTGGTTGCCTTGTCTCCAAGCTGATCCACGGTGTGATGCATCCAGCCTGCAAAAACAATCCATACATGGCAGAAGTGAAATCCCCTGAGACCATTTAACACACTGCCACAGAAGGATATTCACAGCACCAGCTCCTCTTGAAAAAGAAGAATATCAAGTAATAGTGTCACCCACATATAGTACTAGGAAAGGAACTGCTAAACATTTTAAAGTTCTGTCTTCAAATTACAGGACAAAAGGACCCTTAGTCAAAATTATTTTCAGGTACTTTTAAAGTTGTTGTGTTGTTTGGTTTTTTGTTTATTTAAATATTTTCCTATGAGTTTAATAGCACAATTATGAACTGCTCAATCTTCTACTACAAAAAGTTAATCTGAAAATGTCAACTCTCTCCTCCTCCAAACACAGATACCTTCCCTGTCACTGTGAAAAATGCCACCTTGGCATGCACATCAGTTGTCTGTGTATATGAGCAGTTTACTCATTCTCTTCTAAACCCTCATCTTTATCCCCTATGTACAGACAGGTCTCCAGCAGAACACTGGCTAGAAATGTTCTATCTCCACTTACACCTTCCCTACAGTCATCTTCACTGCTGCAATATCCCTCCCATTTGCCTTGACAAATGCAGTCCCCCCTCATCTGCATATCCAATTCTGCTAACAAGCTCCTTTTATTTCCTCTAACCACACATCATATCCTTTCAAATGCCTTTGTTGCTTTCATTCCATGAGAGAAACAATTCAAGCCCACTTGAAAGGCTCCCCCAGTCCATGCTTCCCTGTCACCTTTCACATGCTACCACACTGCATCTCTGCACAGCACTGATGCAAGGCTTGGTTACCATTTCAAACCAGCACCTCCAGCAGCTCCAGCTGCTCCTTGTTGGCCTCTATGCTTAGATGCAATTCCTTTAAGCAGCCACAAAATCATGTCACTGCCACTCTCACCATGAATCCAGGGAATCCTTTGCAGCAGGTAGGAGGCTGGCTGAAAACACTACACACCACACTGACCAGCCATGTCTTGCTCTTTGCTTTATCTCCATTCATTTATTATCTTCCACTGCTTTTCAGCCACCACTTGTAAAATGTAACATGCAACAACAGACTGACCCCATGTTTTTATAGTGTCCTGTCCTGGAACACTATGATACCAATTTCATCCAACACCCAAGCTCTGGATGACCTTTCAGTTACCTAGTTATACACACATGCACCGAGTGGCCATTGAAAACCTCCATCAGCTAAACTTCAGCATCCTAAGCTTATCCCTTCTGATACTGCTAACTACATGAACAAGAAACATCACTCAGAAGACCCAGATCAGATTCAGATCTCATCTGAATTTCTAGACAAAGCAGGCAAGGCTGAGAATGGGATGATGGGTATTTGCAGACTTACTTCACGTACTCTATGTAATTAAGATAATACCTTAAATATTTTATTCTACCTGTTGCACCCAGATGGCTATTTATTCCATGAGCTTTTTATTTATTCCATGGGCTTAGAGCTTTTTAACAGCCAGAGCAACACTTCTGTAAGTGGAAGGCAAACCTCCAAGCTTTAAAAAAAGCAATCTAAAAGAAAATCCTAACAATTGAAAAACATTTGCCCAAGGTGTTTTTAGAAGGATCACTTGGAAACTGTGGTAAGAAGCACAAGTTTGCATAATTCATGGACTTCAAGAAATACCAGGTTAGGACCCAAGAGGTTACAGTGCTGAAAAAGAGTGCTTTATTATCTGAGCACAGATCAAGTCAAAATCCTACCTATCAGGAAAAATAAACAAGCTAAAATAAAAAAAAAACCAAACCACTAATTTTTGCAGAAACATGTAATGCATAGAACTTTTATGTCTTGGACTTCATAAATGAGCTATGATTTTGATTCAGATCCCAAATCACTTAAGTTCTTAAGCATACAGAAAACACTCATGCTTTAAAATAAAATAAAAGGTTGGTTATCAGAATACAACAGCATAACTGTACATTAAGGATAAATGCACTGGGTGCAGTACCAGGCAAATACCTGAGATAAAGGTAATCTTGCAGGGATTATAAACTAGGGTAAAAAGACCTTAAACAATTTTCTGAATCTTTGGAAATGTTGGGTAGTGATGTTTTATTTCCTGCTTTATCAGACTGAAAGATAAAATTTTATCTTCATGCCGAGGTTCACTGATAAAAACAAATAATCCATTTCTGGGAGCCAGAAAAGAGAGCCAGCTCTCCCTGTCCTGATTCACTGCTTAAACAGGGGCTGCTTCCTGATCTTACCTTCTTCTGCAAGGAGGTGAAAAAGGCAGAAAGCAA
>JAOEGS010015549.1:54051-65401 GCA_025447755.1 Corythornis vintsioides | reverse complement strand
CACCACTCAGCTTGGTGTCAGCTGCCAACTTGCTGATGGTGCCTCAATCCCACTGTCAATATCATTAATGAAGATATTAAACAGCACAGGTCCCAGTCCAGACCCCTGAGGGACCCCACTTGTCACTGATCTCCATCTGGACATGGAGCCATTGCCCAGCACTTCTATTAATACAGCCATACACCTTTACTTGTGTTGTGGCAACAGACAGCAAACAGAGCTGAAGCAGGACTGGTCAGCTACTTTAATGCCAGTTACTGATTTTAATTATATGACCACTATGTGAAGGGGAGAAAAAAAAATATATATGGGCATAAGCAGGCTAAATTAATATTTAGAATAATAAATTGGATGAAGAATATGAAGAAGGTGAATGAGTAGGATTTGCACTGGGTTGAACAAATTTAACAAAATATTCTGGAAATACTTTTATAAGGCATATAGGACATAAGTAATCTATTCTACCCACCCATTAGAAATTTTATCCTACAAATGATTTATTAGCTTTCTATAAACATGGAATATAACAAAAAAATATATAACTTTTTTATGTGTTCTAAAGAATCTGATGATAAACGTTTTAGATACAGAAATAGGTTTTCAGTATGTCTTGTAATTAAAGAGAAAGAAAAGGTTAATTTTTAATTTGCCATGCTCTTCCTTTCTGTATTTTGGTTTACTGCATTTAGCCTGGCTATTCAAGGCATGTTCTCAGAGGCAGAACAGAGAGTACAGAATTACAACCACTGTGCTCCTTCTCTGAGAGACCACCCCCTCATGCCCCAAAATTGTCATGCACATACTGCAGCAAGTCTCAAGAGCTTTTTAATTCTCTAAGTTTAATTAAAATCTTTTCCTCCTCTCTTATTTACTTCATTATCTACTGTTATGCATTCTATTTTGGGTGAGAATCTCACGTAGGGTGCTCAGTGTCTAAGACTCACCCTGGAAATGGAGCCTTAAAGAGCACTGCTGAAGGCAAAGGTGGAAAATGGCAACACACAGGAAAAGAGAAGTGGATTTTACATACCTAACTGCTGTAAGACAGTTGCTTTTACTTGTGCAGGAAGGTTTTCGATCTGCAAAAGCTGTTCATAAGCTTCCTTTGCAGAGTGATACTTTCTCTGCAAAAGGAAAAAAGTCAAGGGATTAATCAGAAAGCTTACACCAGATCACCAGTAGCAACGATTTCACAGCACTGACAGCACACAAACACATTGACAAAAAGGGAGAGATTGTTGCTTTTCTTTTGCATACAGTGCATATGAAAGCTTTAATGAGTGACTTTTCCATGTAGTGAGAGAGTAACTTTCATAAATAGAGGATTTTAATATAAGCTGACTACTTAATTGAGGGAAATTTGCAATGACTAAATGTGGTCAGACATGCACTATGCTCCTTACACTAAAATGAACATACTGCTTTGAATGTGAATCTGCATTTGTAAAAACCCTACACAAATTCCTCCCAAGAAATCTGGAGCAGACATGAAGATCATCAGTAATTGACAGCTGGGAAAATTTAGCCTCTCTCCTTCCTTTGGTGTATCTGAACTGCCTTTCCACAGACCTCTCTGTCCTGGTAAGAATCCCACTGCATGCAGAATTAAGACCTTATCCATGGACTATGTGTATTATTTTCTGTATAGTTCAGCTGTACTTAAAGCATGGAAAGATTCAGGCCTTAGCTCCCTATATGAACAGGTCTTGATACAGAAACACCTCTCCAGGTTAGGATTGTGGTCCTGACTGATTTCTGGAACAATAAGACTTGTTTTGTATATATTAAAGGTTAAGCATCACAATAGATGCTTTTTTTTTTTTTAAATAATGATAATGTCAGCATTTATCTTCATGTTACCCTAGCAAATAAGTGCTTAACAGTAAATTTTAAACGTATTTTAAATGCTTAATTCTTCTCTTCCTCCTCTCCCACAGAAGTCTGAAAGACATAAATGCTACGATCTGGTTATTAAGAGCAGTTTTTAATTATTTTTTTTCTCACTTTCTAAAAATTCTATACAATTTTTAAAGAAAATTATGATTTAAGATAATTAGACTTCATTTTGGTAAACGAAGAGCATACTAAAATAAATGGGGCCACCTAAATGCAAACACTCATGACTTAGTTACATTTGTTTTATGCAGAGTACATGACTACTGGAGTACTGGTGTTTTAAAAGGGACAACTGGGAAGAAGACTCTAAGCCATATAAATACCTATTAGAAGTTTAAAATGTTATTAGGTTCATGAGATCTCACAATCACAGAAGACAATTCTGTTGATTTTAAAACCTTATTCTAGTCAGGAAGAAAAATTAAAGCAGCAATTACATACTTTCAAATGGAACAAGGGGAAGTTGGTAGAAAAGATTTTTAATTGGTGTTCATGAAATGTAGACAACTGGTAAGAAAACAAATAATATAAATAAATAAAATATCCATGTCCAGCAAAACAAAAACAATCAGGAAAAAATTTCTAATTTAGCATTGGGAACAAAATTCATAATTTATGACTATGAAGGATAAGCAAATGAACAGAAGTTCACTGTACAGCATGACAGCAGAGGCAGCAATCCAGGTGTTGAATAGGTAAATATTAGCTCCTAATATTCACACTTGTAAAATGATGTTTACATGCTTGGGAGGATTTAGAATGACCCATCAAAGCAGGGCATCTTTCCAGATCCAGAATATCTTCTTACTTTGGTTTTCATTTTCTTATTTACCCTTTAGAAATCTGTCTATAGATATGTCAAAAATATTACAGAAAACTGTCATAATGTTTACAGTTGTGATTAATTAGGGATGTTGATTCAAAAAATCTGAAGTCCTTGTTTGCCTGCATCAGGAATGGTCTTAGAACCAGGAAGGAGGAGGGGAATGGATCCCAGCATCTCCCTTTTCACACCCTAAGCAGCTGAAGGGACTCACACTGCCACAGCTGTAGTCATGGAAAACAGCATTTAACACCATGAAAACCACCACTGGCTCTTCTTCAGAGATTGCAACCCATCATTCAAACTCCAGTACCATGAAGGTGCACAACCAAGGAATTAATTCACCTTTTTAAGAGTAATAAAATTGTAAAAAATAAATTAAGAGTATAAAATTGTGAAATAGATGGAGCTGAATAGAAAACTGCAGTACTGTGTCCTTTAGAGGACACCAAGCAAGCAGCCTGCCTCCAAAAACACCTCTGTTGTGTCAGAGGCAAGATCCAGAATGAAGTCAAGAGCCTTTGTGGTTTCAAGTGTCTCTCACTGCAGAAAAAAGACACCCCTCCCACCCAGAGCTGTGAGACAAACCAAGTCCCACAGCAGAATGCACTGAAACGTTTTTGCCCTGACCTAAAAATTAAGTAAAAATTAAAATAAGATTTTAAAATAAAATTCCTGCTGCCTCTGAGTGTCAGTCAGAAAGTGCTTAAGCACTTGGGACTTTGCTCACACCATGATGTAGGCAGCTGGTGTGGTTACCTGAGCTGCTCACCCTGCCATTTCACCCCAGCAAAGCAAAAGAGCCCATGTGCTGAGGATGCTCTGTTGGTAGAGATGGGCCAGATGTGCTCCAGTGCTCAGGACCACATCTGGACTGTGGCCGTGTCAGAACACAACAGCCCATGAAGTTTCTAAATGATGTTTTGGGATAGGGGATTTCTGTCTTCTTGGAGAGATTGCTTCAAAAGCAAAATATATTGCTTATCAAATTGAGGTAATTTATGGAGATGTAAGTACCTGAAGTAGTTTTTCACTGTGCCATCAGAAGACAGCACTCACTTTCTAAAGCTACTTTGCAACTGATTAAAAATGGAGCTAATGTCTGTCATCCATTGCAATTACAACAGTTTTTGTTCTCATGCCACATTCATTCCTCAGTCACATAATACCTATGAACATGATAAAAGGGCACACAATCTAAATTATATGACCAATCAGTTAATTTACAAACACACAGTAGCTATTTCAGTAGCTACTTGGTTTTAATATACTTCTACTCCAGAACCTCAGTGGATGTTCTGTCATTTTTCAAAAGACTCACCTAAAAACCCCTGTGGTCAGAGTCTATACAGAATTAGTAACATAGCTGTTCATCTCAGATCTCAAATGTTTCTGTCACAAATATTCAGTTAAAATATGAAAATTTCATCTCAAATAAACTTAAAAGGCACTTGGGCAACTGACTAGACTTAAGTGTGTGCAAAGAATATGAATATACATGCATTTTTGTATTGATTATTTAAACATATTCTCTGTGATATAATAAAATAACTGTACTCAATATTATGTTTAGGTTTTTTGTTGCACTTCAATTGGGAGGTTGGCAGATATGGAACTTTATGAAAATAGCTGCCTCATTTTATAGCTTGACAGCCCACATACAAATTATTTTTAATTTAGCCAAAGGAAATAAAGTTTGTTATTCAATACTTAAGACTAACTTTACAAAGGCACCTGTAATCTAAATTCCAGAGACTGATTGCATCACACAGACAGAAATTCAATCCCACTTTGTAAGAGGGAGATTAAAGCTTACCTGGATTTCATATAAGTGGGCGATGTGGAACTGAACTGTAAGTGGGAAAATCAGAATTATTAGTTTGAATGAATGACAACAATTACAGTTTGTTTTTTTTTCAAGAGAGGGATAAACAATGCTTCAAATTTAATAGTGCAAAAGGCACAAAAATTACACTGTGGAGATACAAAGAAGGCATTTGTTCACATTGATATTTTGTGTTTAATATGCAGAGAATGAATATGCATCCTAAGAAAGCATTAAGGCTGCAAAGTGATATGGCAGAAAGGCAGGTCACAAACTATTTGTTTTCTGAAATGCAGAGTCCATTAACTTTTCAGTAAACTTAGAGATAAAATCTCTTTAAGCAGAGATGTACAAGAGAATGCAAGTCATATTTTCTGTACATAACTGAGTTAGAAATAAAAACATTTCCTATTTTCATTCAACTGCCAAGAGACAGCTTTGCTGGGTTCCAGAACAGAAAACCACATTATACACTGCCAGCTTTATACAGGACCTTATAGCTAGGTGATTTTGGTTTTTTCCTTTTTAGAAATTCTTTCCCTGGTTGAACTGAAATAGAAGTGTTAATTATAGTTGGTATTCTGATCATTATTGTAAAGCATCTTCCATTCCTCATACACACTGCACAGAATGCCATAATACTATTAGCAGCTCCTGGAGGCAAGAACATTTCTGGCTGGAGAAAGAAACTGGAAGTTGTTCATGGAAATGATGCTGCTCAAAGGGTTAAAGACAAGGTAGAGAGCCCAATGTCTAAGGCTGGAGAGCTGCTGCCCTAGACTGGCCACTGACTGGGAGACAGCTAAATATAGATGAGATGAATGGCATTTATTATTCTGACTTGATTAGGAAAATAAATATAAGTAAAATAAAAATAAAATATATATAAGAAAATACCTGTGCTAAAGCCAAGCTCAGTTTATTTCAATTACACAGATTTCTTTCTCTTGAAGGCACAGAACAGTGTCAACAGAGGTTTACACAGGTCATTTGGAGTTCCAGGTTTTTTCTCTGGGTTTTAAGGGAGGGGAAAAGCTCCCTCTGTGCACTGCCTTCTCCTTCAAAATGAGGAAGGTAGCCTAGTGCACTTCAGAAACCAGGGCATAATGAACTACATCATCTAAAATGGTAATTAACCTTTTGTGTTCCTTGCTAAAAGGCACACAGCACACCCACTGCTTCACCCATGGTCAAACTTCACTCTACCCTGATCAAAGAAAAGCCTCTACTTTTGGTTCCAGAGTTCATGATCTAGAAAAATCCCTCTAATTTTTTCCCCACTCACAGCAAAGCCTCTTCAATGTGAAGCTACAAAAGGAAGCCATGCCATGGCCAGAAAAGAAATTAAAGGTGTCAAGGGGAAAAATCTTCCAAAAATTCAGAGATACAGTGAAAATTGTTAAATGTAGTGAGAAATGAGAAATGGTATGAACTGACACAAACTATAATGAAGAATCATTTAGCTGCTAGAAAAAAAAAAAAAATCAGAGCCTGTTGACTTAGGAAGAATGCTGCAAATAATTTAACAAAATTATCTATGCCTGCTCCTGATTAAGTGACAAAGCTTTGGAGAAGAACTTGTAGCACAGCTGGCTCCTTGGTCCAGCAGTGTCACCCATGTGAACACATCTCCTCTCACCACCTTGCTGACAGAATAGTCACTATTCCATCCAGCTCTGAATTAAAGAAATAAATACTTTTAGATACTTTATTCAAATCTACATAGTTAGACATAGGAGATAAGTTGAGCTCAACACCAAGAACAGCACAAAGGTAGGTACCTTAAAAGAGAGAGCAATCTGAATCACAACAACATGCCTTTTATTTCTTGCAGACTCCAAAATATGGAGGAACATATGTTTATTCTTGCATACAATTCCACTATCTAGGGATAAATATATATAAATACCTCCAGCATGCTCTGTAACAGCCTACATACAGCACATGATAGATCATGCTACACTAAAAAACTCATGTGTTCAGGTATTAATGCAGAGCTGGCAATTAAAAAAGAATCAAATCATGTTTTGTGCTTTTTCTTACTTAGCAGTGTTAAGACTGATGCTGAATTTTAGATCTAGAAACGTAAATGGCACTAAAGGATCACTGGAAAATGACATGTTGATTATCAAAACAACACAAAGATTCAAATAATTACCTCTGATTATGTGCCATGGCACAAGCACTACATTTAGAAATAAATGAACAGTCAAATATTATGTTTTTTTCTGGAACTCAAGTCTTCAGAGCAATTAATAAGCTAAGTCTCATTCTGTACTTAGTCCATTCACTGCACCAATCCAGTTACACTGTGTCCAGTGACACAGAGGGACAGGTTTTGTAGCCTGCCTCTCTCAGAGCTGATTCTTTTCATTTTGAAGGATTGGTTCATTAAAAATGTATAAAGTTGTGAGCATAAGACAAAAAAAACCCCAACCCAAACAACCTCCAACCAAATGAAAGGCAGTATTTCTGCAGGTTACTTACTTTCAGCGTTAGACAAAGTGCAGGGATTGCAGTCAATCAAAGCTAACTGAAAATGCTGGAAAAAAAAATAAATAGAAGAGAATGGTTTGTTTTTCAAACAAAGTAACACCAGCACTTTGGCAATGACTAAGAATAAATCAATTCTGTACTTGAAAATCAATACTGCATTTTACCATCTGTATCCATTTCTGTTCAACTGTTTACTAGAGGAAGGGAAATTTCTCTTTTTTTTTTACTGCAGATGCAGCAATGCTTCAGCAGTGCAAGGTGGCAACAGACATCTTCACAAAACAACTGGGGCAGCATCTGGAAGGATGACTCCAGCAGCTGAATGATTGGAATTGGAAGATCAAGTTTTCCTCAGAATCCTGGGAATGTAGTCATACTAGCTCACAGCCTCGTGGAGATAAACAACAAAGCTGCTCACGTGTCTGACTAGAAAAACAGAATACTCTCCCTTCCAAGAGTGATTTGAAGCCTTTGTAAAAAAATTAATCACTTCAAATGAATAACTTCACATGAAAACATGGCTTCATGCAGAGTTCCTTAAGTTTTTGCTTCTTCCTAAGATAACTTCAATTAAACATGAAAGCTTATTTCTTTTTCATGACTTTTCCTCAAGAGGTATGAAAAATCTAGTTTAAAGCATCTTTGCATTCTGCAGCCCTGAGCCAAGTATTCCACTCTTCTCCAAAGGAGGTCACACAAGCAGAGCAATGTCAGTCAGAAAGTCTGCCTCATTTCACAAGGGTCTTGCTAATTCATGGTCACTATTTACAGTCTGAAATGCATCCAAGTGTGTTGAAATGAATGGAACAGACACACAAACTCGAGTGCCTCTGAACTGTTCCATAAGCTTCACAGAAATCTCCTACAGAGCTTAGAATCTGTATGAACATATTAATCCAGTAACAAATAAGGCATAGGAATATAAAAACCAAAGAGAGAGCACATACAATCCTGCTGTAAATAAATACAGTTATCTAAAAAATACAGCTTCAGGTGGCTTCTAATACACAAAACTGTACTGATGCTTCAGTATATTTTATTTTGTGTCAGCACAGAAATGGTAATTTAGCTCCAGCTGCTCATGATGCCAAACGAGGTGGCATCAGGAGCTTATCAGTGTAGCTGAGAAAAAAAACAAAGGACATCCTGCTTAATGAATGAATAAGCAACTCACTTCCAGTATTGTTATGCTCAAGAGCTACCAGATACTACATAACTTACCTCATGGTCCTAATACCTGCTGTACAGCAAGTCTATATAATGCACATCTCAAAGGTTTATAATAAGATACTAACAGACCAGCAAATTCCCAAATGAACATTTTTAACAGAAAAAAAATAAATCAGAAAATCAGTGTATTATCCATAGCAACATGTAACAAACAAGGATGCTGATGCTCTCATGAGCTCTGCCAGCACACAGTGCTGCAGCTTAACTCCTCACTGACTTCCACCAGCTTGGTTTGTAATACAGAACAGCTTTTAAAAAAATGAAGCAAACTCAAGTTGAATGATAACACAAATTTCAGACTTTCCAATAAACATTTTAGCAGTACTGTTCCCAGAAGAGAGCACAGAAAACAATGAACTCACATCTGTATTACTTATTAAATAACTTTTTAACCTTAGAGCAAGCATTAAATAGTAGCTTATAAATATTAAATCTTCTGCCTTGCCTGTTCCATTTTCTACTGTTCAGTAGTCAACTTAAAATCCCCCTTCACTTCCAATGCAGTGCAGGTTGTGTGCCTCAGAGACATCCCTTAGTCGGTTACCATAGTGACTCAACTAAGCAGGCAACTTAAAATAAAAGACTAAATAAAATAAAATGCTCTGCTTCAGACTGCATTTTGCCTGACAAAATAAAGAACACACCTCTATACTTTGGCCTGTACATTGAGTATACTCATCTAAATGGTACTAAATCCTTTTTGCACAGCTGTGTCATCCTGCACTGTCGCTAACAATTACTATGAAAAGATCAAGCAGAAAGATTTGTTCTCACCTAGAAATGCTATTATAAAAAAATAAGCAGATCTAAAGAGAAACGATTGACAGCTGCTCTGTAGTAGCTTTTCAGAGGTTATTGCAGTGAGACTCACTGAGAGAAAGCAGGCAACCATGTACAAAAATCCAATCAATTCAATATTTAAATATGCCAGTGGTATCAGTGCTGCACAGAAAAAAAAAAAAAAATATTCTCATCAACATCTCCAAAAAATTTACATTATGAAAAAAATACACATGATGAAAATTTCCTCAGTGGCAGAAATTTCTGCTTGCACTGTTCAAAAAGCTAAACAGTAAAGAAATTGATAAACCAAAACCCACAACTACAAACCAAACCAAACCATTTGCACCAAACAATCAACACAAAGCAAAATAAACAGAATACTGGTGAAACCAAGCAGCTTTGAAATTGCACATCCACCAGCAAACCTACACCTCTTGCCAGATAAATAATACATTGCTCCCGCGAAGTATTCAAAACCAGACCCCCACACACACAGAATAAAAACATGCATTCTAACACATAACCCTCATCAGCCAAAAGCAGATCCACTGATCACAATTACCAGCGTAAAAAATATTAAGGAATAGCAATCATTTCCAACTTCCATGTCTGCACACAAGCGGCTAGCAAACATCTGCACCTCTCTCAAACATTGCAGCACTGGAGCTGGCTGCTGCTGTGGGAAATGGTTGTTATGCAGGAGAGGCCGCTGCAGTTCAGAGCCGACATACAATACCTCCAGGCAGACAGCAGGCTATAGAAATTCAAATCCCGACTAAGAGGATTTACCTAGAAGGCAGTGTTCTGAATGCTAAAAAGTAACAGGCTCTCTCCCAGAGCTACAGCTCAAGTCATAACAGACCTTGATTTGGAGATCTCTGAACTGCACGATTACCTCCAGCCTGTTTGCTTTCCTCTGGAGCCCTTGCCTTGGTTTTGGAACAATTTCGAAGGTAAGCTCCCCGGGGATCAGGAGAGCAGGGGACTGAGGAGAAGCAGCACTGATAAACACTGGGGTCTGGCAGCAGCTAACAGTCATCTGTCGCAGATTTAGGTCACTTGCTGTGTTTGCACTGCTAAAATTAACACCAATTCTCCTAACAAATTAGCCCTTCACAATACCCAGGTTTTTGTTGTTTCTTTAATCAACGACCCGCACAAAAAGAACCATTTTTTGCTTAGTGCCAAATCGCCAGTACTGTCTGTTTACATCCAAGCCTGAGCTCTCCAGCTAGTGATCCTCATCCCTCCTCCTCTCAGGATGCCATCGGCGAGCTCATCAGCACTCTGCTGATCAAGGCAAGCCATCCTTTGTAACCTGACCATCCTCACAGACTTACCACGAAGGAAAACTTCATCGTGACTCAGTACAATTCTGTCAGGAGATGGCTTTTTTCTGCCTGTGTGACCTAGGTGTGATGCTCACGCTCCTCAGAGCAGCCTTTGTCGGGCTAAGTAGGGCAGCGGCAGGCTTGCGTAAGCGGCCGCGGCAGAGCGCCAAGCCCCCTGCGCCAGAGCGCCAAGCCCCTGCGCCAGGCCTTGGGGCCGGGGGCCAGGGTCAGGAGAGGACGTGCTCCACGTGCTGCCACCTTAGCTGGCTGCTTCTCCCTCCAGTGTCTTCTGAGTTCAGAGCAAATTCATCTTTGTGGGCTGTCAACGCTCTGTTACTCACGCCCAACGCTCAAACGAAACCCCTGGGGCCTGAGGAGAACTGTTAGGTGGACAGAGCGTGGACGGAGGAAAGAAGAAACCAAGTTCACACACAGACAAGCTGAGTAACAGGGAGATGATCAGAAGAATTTCTTGGTTTGACTAGCTCTAAATGAAAGTGCTAAGATCAAAAAGCTGCATTTTCACTAGCCTAAAAATGGCTGCATTCAAATTTACTGAACAACACGTTCTATGGGGCACAGCAGTGCTGTTACAAAGCTATCTATGCATGTTGCCTGCATGTTTTATTATCTCTGCAACATCAGAACTCAGCTATTCCCATCAGAACAGCCTGAAGAGCTGCCAGAAGCAACAAAATGCCAGAGACAAATGGGGTGACTGGAAGCTTGTCCCTGCTGCTGCTTCAGCAGCATCATCACCAAGCTGAACTGCTCTGAGCTGGGGTCATTTCAGGACCTGCAGCACTCTGCCTCCAGCCACCACAGCCACCCAGGATGAACTTGGCAGCACTGCCTCAGCCTTGCTGGGGATCTCTGGCCACCTGGGCACTAGAATCAGAGAATGTTTATGGCTGGAAGGGAGCTCCAAAGGGCATCTAGTGCAGCCCCCTGCAGGGAGCAGGGACA
>JAOEGS010015549.1:0-12911 GCA_025447755.1 Corythornis vintsioides | reverse complement strand
TATATTTTTTTTTTTTAAAGACAAAAAAAACCCCAACTTTAAAAACTAGTCAATCAGGCCAAGAGTTTCCCAAGCTAAGAGTACATTCCTCACCAGCACCATCCCCCAACCCCTTCAAAAGAAACCTGGTTCAAACTGAACTACAACTGCTGTCTCATACACTGAAGAATGTTAGGACTAAGCATATTTCAGCCACATTATGGAATTACTTGACTTGGTTTAAACTCAACCACTGGCTTACACACACCCTGCCCCATGGGGTGAAAAGGAAAATAGGGAGAAAAAGGCAAAACCCTGTGGGTTGAGATAAAACAATTTAATAGAACAAAAGAGGAGAAGAAATAATTAGTTAACTCCCCTGGAATTCTAAACTTTATTCTATATTAAGAAGACAAGAGTCTGCTGAGTAACAGTATTTTTATACCAGTCCCTAAGCAAAACACAGGCTATCTTTCATCAGTGCTAGATTCTAACATGGTATTACTTGAGTTATTAATAAGTGAAAAGGAAATTACTACTAATATGATGCATGACACAAGTGAACAAAACCAAAACAACAATAAAAAACAAACCAAGCAAACGAAGAAAATAAACAAACAAAAACACAACACCCAAAACTAAAGACTGTAAAGTCAACTGCTCCTTCACTTTGCATCCAGGTCTGGGCATTCCAGGGTTAGACAATTTTTATCAGAAAAAAATTCTATTAACTTCCCATTATCCTTTTTAAACAATGAAAGTAACAGCACTCTGAGGCACAGCAGAATTCCACAGACCATCTTCTTATTAGGAACTTCTCATGGAGCTTTTCCAATCTAAAAACTTGCCACTTAAATTCTTAAATATATGGAATTATTGGAGGCCAGATACATAGATGCTTCCTTTTTCAGCATGCAGAAAACTCCTGCAGGATGCATGTTCAGACTCAGAAAGAACAGGACTGAATGCCCACAGGATCACAGCAGTTCTAGGGTCATTCTCAACTAAATGATCCAGTTTACCACAGAAAACTCTCATACATGTACAAAGCTGAGAGATCACAATCAGACATTTAAAGCAATATTGGCAAACAGCAATTCCTAAAAAATATGCTTATAGTTGCCTATCATTATTCTTCCTATTAACATCTTTCTTCAAGACCTGGTGATTTCTATCATCTGCCTACCAGCTAATCCTTACCTTTACAGTCTTAACCATACAACCTACTCAGTGGCAAAGTAGTTCCCATGCTGCTGTGGATGCTGTCTGCCTGGGCTTCCACACAGCCTTCAACACTGCCCCACAGTGTTCTCATGAGACAACTGACTGCTCGGAAGGCTTGGAAGGACACACAACCTGCTGGGGAAAACACTGGCTGGACAGCCAGGCCCCAAGAGTGGTGGTGAGCAGCTAAACCCAGCTGGTACACACAAGTGGTGTTCCTCAGGGCTCAGTGTTGGAACCACTTCTGTTTAACATCTTCAGCAGTGATCTTGATGGGGAGACAGAGTGCAGCCCCATGCAGTGCTGTGAGCCTGTGGAGGAGTGGCTGGAGAGCTGCCTGGCAGGCAGCTGAACATGAGCCAGCAGTGTGCCCAGGTGGCCAAAAGGCCAGTGGCCTCCTGGCTTGCATCAGAAAGTGAGGCAAGCAGCACTAGGGAGGTGAATATCCCCCTGGATGAGACACTGGTGAGGCCTCAGCTCAACTACAGTGTTTGGTTTTGGGCACCTCAATGCAAGAAATACCTTGAGGTGCTAGAGCAGGTCCAGAGAAGAGCAACTAAGCTGGGGAAGGACCTGGAAGAACAAGTCTCATGAGCAGCATTAAAGGAGCTGGGGCTGTTCAATGTGAAGGAGGCTGAGGGGAGACCTCCTCAATCTCCACAGCTACAGGAAAGGACAGTGTAGAGATGCAGGTGCTGGTCTCTTCTCACAAGTAACTAGTGAGAGAACAAGAGAGAATGGTGTCCAGCTGCACCAGTGAAGGCTTAAACTGGACATGAGGACAAATTTTTTCACTGGAAGGGTTGTTAGGCACTGGAACAGGCAGCACAGGGAGGTGGCTGACTGCCCCTGGATGCATTTAAAAGCCATCAAGATGTGGCTTAGTGGTAGCCTTGGTAGAATAGCATTAATTGTTGGACTCTTAAAGTCTTAAAATCTTAAAAATGATCTTAAAGGTCTTTTCCAACCTAAATGATTCTGTGATTCTACCCTGAATATTGGTTGTGGTGTATGCCCCAAAGCTGTATGGAGTTTTTCAAAGCAAACCCCATCAACTGTAGTGGTTGGTGAGAACACAAAAATATTTACCAAATGTAGCTCTGAGAAGAAAAAACAAAACAAAACAAACCTCTTTCCACCCAAAACTACTGGATACTAGGAAATGTCCTCAGATCAGGCTTGCTTCAGAACTTCTCCTTAAGCCTCTGCCATCTAGTGCTGCAGCTGACCCTCCAGCTCACACAGGTAGAGCTCACTGGCTGCCTCCTCACAGAGTTTGACAGCCACCCAGAACTGCCCCCCTGGCAATACCTACAGTCACTTCATACTAACAGCCTTTGCTGCTGGCTGCCTCTCTTACTACAGCTATGGTCAAGGAATCATGGCAAGAATGAGAATAGTTTCTTATATGCCCCTGTTTGAGTCCTTGATTTCACAGAGGTAAAACCTATTTTGTATTCTCTAATTACCATCTCTGTGGTTTCAGAATGCTGAAAAAATCCACTTAATGTGAAAATGGTAAAGCTTTATAAAACACACCATTGTTTCAGTGACACAACAGTGATCTCTCTTCATACCCAGAGTTTACATAATCTAAATAAACAAGTACAGTGAGAATGGGGAGCAGAATATGCAGCCTGAGTGACATCCACCTACCTGGCATTTCTAGCACTTCTAGTCACAAATCACAATCACACAGGGATGGCTTTTGTCATTTGTTCTAACCAACATACTTTATGGCACCTGAAAACTTAAAACCTCTTGGAAAGTGCTGCAAATACAGAGCAGTCTGACTATTTTAGTGCTTGGGTAAGGCAAATGTGAGCTAGATACCAACACCATCTAGTGGCATCTTGCAATGCCAAGTGTGACTAACAGATTTTTTGGCTTGCTGAACTAAAATCTTAAGAGCAAGCATTATTTGAGAATTGTGGAACAACTCAGAGCTCTAAATTCTTCTGTGTGATTCAATACCACTTTTTGTAAATTTATTTGTTAATTTTTTTAACAAACACTAACATTTCTTAGTGCTTATCTGATGAGAAAATGATTAATAAGATAGAAAATGAGCTTGAAGAACTGCACAAGGGAAGCAAGCAGAGGGCCCATAGGTTCTTTTACATTTGTCAATGTTTCTAGGGAAAAACAAATGTACATTTAACACCTAGGAGACAGATGCAGACTAAGGAAACAGCTTATTACAGTGTAAGCTTTATCCACAGCACTATTTTCACCTATCAGGATGAACACTCCTGAGCCATACAGCTACAGCTGCTGAAGATCTCCAAGGATGGAGACTCCACCACCCCAGGGCACCCTGTGCCAGAGCTCAGTCACCCTCCCAGTGACAAAGAGTTTCCTGGGGTTCAGAGGGACCCTCCTGTGTCACTCTGTGCCAGGACCATTGCTGCTGGCTGTGCATTGGAACAGGCTGCTCATCCCTGGAGCTACTGAAATGACATGTAGAAATGGGACTTAGGGCCAAGGCTTACTGTTGGACTGGGCAGTGTTAGATGAATGGCTGAAGTTAAAGGGTCTTTTTGAATCTAAATGATTCTATGACTCTACAACGACCAAAAAAAAATCAAATCATCAAATCTGGAGTAAAATGCAGCTCAAGTCTCTTGCTCTAAGGCTTCAGGAAAGAGGCTGCTCTTCCTTTCCTCCACAGATCCTTGCTGAAAGCATCAAAGCACACTAAAGAATGCCTTCCTTTTAGCACATAACAAAGGCAGGCACATAAGCAACACAACCATACATTTAGGAAAGAAAAATCAACCAATAGTCCTCCAAGTAATTTTACTAACAACTATACATCTGCATCTGGAAATAAAAAGCAGCAGTAAAATGCTAAGAAGCTCACTGTCCCATGACCATGTCCACTTATAAACTGCACAGGAGACTAAGTATTAAACTTGTAAGACTTATGTGAGTTTAAAGTTTACTGTTCAGAAATCCCTTACAGAATGAACTCCATGAAAGGTAGTATTGAGCAGATGGAATCACACAAAGCATAAAAATCCTTCAAAGATAATATTCTGCAAAGTAACAATTAACTGTTTAATTTAGAACACTGCCCAAAATGCAAATTTGCAGAAGAACCAAAAGCCATGGTCTGGCTATATTCTGTTTAAGAACCTTCTACTAACAACCACAGCACAGCATACTATTTATAAAGAACATTTTCACATTCTAAGCTTAAGAGACCATTCCTACTTTCTGGAATAATTTCATTTAAGGGTTTGTACCACCTGAAAATAAACCACCACGAAAAATTAAACCTAAATATCATACCTATTTGCCATGCAGTCATCTCTTCCTCAACTCACTGATTGCTGTGCTGCTTAAAATCCATCTAGTTCTTCAGGACTGGTGAGTACAAATCCAAGCCAGCAGCAGCTCTGCTGTAAGCAGCACAATTCTGCCCGAGCTGCAAGTGCTCTCTTGCATCCCTGAATCCTACTGGAGTGCACCTCAGAGCCCAGCATGCTGAAATGCTCCCTAGTGACAGCAGCCTCCCTCCAAGCCCTGAATGACTAAGACATGAACCAGGACAGATAAATTCTTTAGAGCTGGGGTGACAAGTCCAAAGGAACACTAGTGCACTGTTAAACTGCAGAGCTGTTAGTGCAACCACACAACTTGACCAACTGAAGATCATTAAAACTTTGGGTTGAGGTTTTATCTGAATAAATGTGCACCTCACTGAGCATTCAGGGAGTAGTTTTGGTTTGTTGTTGTTTGGCTTTTTGTTCAGTTTTTTCTTTCCATTTTAGCCTAGCAATGGGTATAAAGTTCTGATGGACTAAATAATACTATTTTATAAATAACCTGTGATGTTTCTGTCATCCCAGTTCACACAGGTCACGGGTATACAGAGCATGGAGCCCCAGCTAGATGCACAGTGCTGTCAGCATCCTAAAGGCTGGATCCCAAGCACCTCCTCTGGAAATCCTGAGGCTGAGCTTTCCCACTGTGGGGCAATCACGTCACTCTTTTTCTGCTGGGTTATTTTTCAGCTGGCTCAGTTCCCCACACAGCTGCAGGCTCAGCTGTGCCAGCACAAAGCAGAGAGCAGCTCTGAGCAGATGGGGGTGCCACTGAGGACACGCCCAGGGAACCAGGGCTTTGGAAATGCCTGGAACAATGCAACAGCTGGAGCAGAGCTGCTTTAGTAGGTTGGGTTTTTTCCAGGTTAGATTTAAGAAAATGCTACTGAGGAAACAAAACAGTTCTGACCAGAAGGAGTACATTCTCATTTGGGGAAATTCTGAAGCCAAATTGTGACCAGAAATGACCAAGATGCTGAAAGCAGAGCACAGAAACCACTTTGTAGCTTCCTAAACTCAATCAATGTGTCTTGGTTATCATCATCTGAATACTCAGAATCTGCAAGAAGGTTGATACCCTGCCTAGGACCTTCTAAGAGGAGCAGAGTGCAATTACCATGACAACTCCATTTCATAGCTGCAGAGAACATCCTCTAGCTAGCAACAGCCACTCCAGCAGTGCATGCTGGGCAAGCTACAGGCTGCAGACCAGCTTTGGCTATTTTAAGGGCTACTGATACTTAGTCTAACTTCAGATATAATGCAGAGGGGAATTAACCCCACCCAGTAATTTCTTATGTCAAGTCACAGCTTTTGTTGGAGTTTACATAAGAAATTGCAACTCTCTTATATTTCACATGAAGTATTCTGCAAATGATTTTCAACTAAGAACAATTTGCCTTTAATAAAGACACTCCTTTTTACATTATATGTAAATGTATACACATTTATTGAAGATAATAATGGGCTTCCAATTAAAAAAAAAAGTTCAATATCAATCATGCTACTATCCTTGTGATATTTAATTGACATCCAATTTATTAAAAATACCAATTTCTCCAAGACTCATTTCAGACTAGACAGATTTATAGTTCTCAAGATCATCCTGCTTCAGCATTTTACACTTCTGGGACTTCAGGACTTCAAAATTGGGTAAAATATACATTAGTGAAATCGAAACATTTCTCAACTCTTCTTTATTTTCCAGTTCCCAAGCAATTAAAATGATAATTAATTATCATACTTTCTAATTGCAAAGTCACAGTATATACAGAATGGAGTATCTTTCTACTTGAAATTTATAATGCATTACAGCAGCATTCTATTTCTTTCAAATACCAGCAGTAAATCAATTAAAGAACACAACGTTTTGCATTGTGAATAACACTGGTATGGTCTTTGGTACTGAAGTTTCAGATTTGTTGTGAAAAGGAGTATGTGTCCCTTACTTAATAAGAAAAAAACTCCTTTAATTATCCTTTCCCCATCAATTAAAATTCCTCCAAAACTGTTTTCACTACTACCCCATTTTGAAAATATAAATGCACCTTTTTTACACATAATAACTATGAATTTATTTTTTTTTTTACATCTTGAGACTTCTTTCATGATTGTGATGTGACCTTAAACAGGCATCCAAGTAAACACTAGGTATTTTAATTCAGTTCTGCTTATACTTATTTTCAGTTCTGGAGCACTGATACTTTCAGCCACTATTTGTATTTTTTTTCACTTGTTCTTAGAACCATGTGCAGAGTACAAAGCAGACTCCCCAGCACTAAACCTCACATCTGATCCATGGCAACACTCAGTCCTGACACTGTTACCAACTCAACAGCAAAGTTAAGACAGTTCAGCCCACAACCCTGTGCTGTCTTTGCAAGTACAATATATCCAATAAACCATAGAGCACTCCTATCATACCAAGTTGCACTAGGCTAATAAGAAGGAGCAATGTAAGCTGTTTGCAGAGTAGGGAGGTATTTACTTAAAGCCATGGGATCAAACTATTTTTCAGTAAATTCTAAAACCAGCACATTGCCACATTCCCTCCAGGTTCTCCTGGCTGTGGAACTGTGAACTCCAGTGGTTTTATTACACCAGCTGGATGGGATGTAGGTGTAAGTTATGGCTTCTTAAGATGCTGGTACAAACTGTGGGTGCTAAGGTCCCTAAGTTCCCCCTAGAGTGAACAGAAAGAGGCAGATGCCTCAACCACTCCCAGCCTTCTGAATTTACATGCTGGGGTCAGCCTGAAGTAACAAGCAGCAGGACAAGAGGAAACAGCCCCAAGTTGTGCCAGGGGAGTTTAGATTGGATATTAGGAACAATGTGTTCACTGCAGGGGTTCTCCAGCATTGGAACAGGCTGCTCATCCCTGGAGGTATTAAGAAGACATGTAAAAATGGGACAGAGCCAGACTGCAAATTCCTGCCTAGTAATACCAGATGTAAACATCTGTCATCTAGAACATGAAGGTTCCAGGAATGCTCTCACTGTTTTATGTGTGGCTGTTTTATAGTGACTAAGTGGACACAGACACACTGTGCTTAGCCTGCATCACCAAGCTGTGTTTTTGAACCACTATCAAATGTAATTCATTTCCTTATTTCTTTGCCCCAACGTATCAGCAAAACAGTCATTTTCTGGGTTTGGAAAAAGGTGTGGGGTGGTAGTAGACAGTTTTGGGGCACTGTCATTTGTTTAAAGTCAAACAGAACTGCATTCACATTAAATCTAAAAAGAAACAATGAAAAAAAGACATCCCATGGAAAAAAAAAATTACATATTCTGACATTTGATAATGATCAGGTAGACTATGGTCCAAAAAGGTTTTGTACTTATCCATACCTCCCCCCTGCACTGGAAGGGAGGCAGCTATCAACACACAGGGTCTGAGACCCAATGTGACATGAGGTGGGAACAGGACAAGCTGCCCCTTGTCTCAGACAGCAGCACTGCAGAGTATCTTCAGGAATTCACACCACTGACAAAAAAAACACCTCTACTGACCCACAACAACAAAGCACAAGTCTACATAAGGCCCTATGTTCTCTGTCTGCAATTACAGCAAAAAACTTTTAGCTAATTTCAAGGACTGATGAAGCAAAGCCCTAAAAAACCACTCCCATCCATACCCCTCAAACTCCTATAACCACCCTGCCCCCAAGCCTTTGAATAGAACTTGGAACACACTCCTAAGAGCAGATTTTTGCTGTTTAACACTTGCAGCCTGGCCTTACCTTTTGAGATGTGGACACAGATGAAAGCACTAAGGCAAGCTCCCATCCTATCTACCTGTGTATCCCACCCCCAGAGGAAACCTTCAGAGGCACGGGTTCTACTGCTGTGCAGTCATGCACAATGAAAAATGGACAGTGTAGTCATCTTGTAGAAACTAAAGAAACTTCATATTCAGACCTGAACCAGTAGTGGTTGTTTTTCATTTAAAAGGAAGAGGAAGTGAGAGTACAACTGTTTTTGTAGACACCAGTTTTACCCTGCTCTGGGCTGTGAAATGTAATTCCAACTGAGAACACAGGGACTTACCCAAATGGGTTTCACTTTTTTGTGTCACCTACATCAAATACCCATCCCCAGGATCACAAATACTAAAAAAAATCATCTTACCTTTTGGATAATCTTCCAATAAGAGGTTGAAGTGACCTAACTGACAAAAGAAATCAGACTCGACCTTTCCTTCAGCTTTCAAAATGAGCGATTCGTAGCAGCGAACAGCCTGGGGAGAACAAACAACAGTTTCAAAAGGCTGCATTCAACAAGAGCAAGCAATCCATTTTCCATGTAGTTTCTAAGAAATAGCCATGTTTGTTAGTCTGCAAGGTGAGAACTCTCAATAACATAGTTAGCACTGCTTTTCAAAGGAGCAATAGAACATTAAGACAGAGCAGATCTGGGATGGCACCGGTTCTAATGCAAACTGACCGAAAACGAACAGAACCTTTTCTCCGTGCACTCCAGAAACACTCCATTTCCCAAACACAAAATAAACCTCTAACATACATGATGAGTTTTAATTAAAAAAAACCCCAACGTTGAAATGCAAAATTTTATTCATTTCTTCTTTCCAACCTGCAAGAAAGAAACCTCTCCCGATTTTATTCTCATTCTGCGTTTGGGTTGGTTTGGATTTTTGAAGGATTCTACCATTTATCTCACTAGTTTTTGCTAACCTGAGAATACAGCACCTCAACACATTTGTTTAGGCAAGTTATATACCTTAGAACATATTTCAAAAGATCTGATTCTTTTCACATAATCAATGGCATAAAATGCTGTTTGCTACTTTCTACTTACTACACAGCTGCTGTAGGCTAAGGACAGCTTAAGTCAGAAATATGAATCCAATTAGGAAATCATTTTACCTTGAGAAATGTTGCTCTACAAACTTCTAAGCAGCACACACAAAGGATGTTCTGTACTGCAAACAGACTTCTAATAAAGTGAATTAACACCTATTCACCATAATGGTCATGATCTTTAACGTAGAATATCCTGTAATATTCTCATGATCTTATAATTTGAGAATGAATTAGTAAAATAAAAACTGGTTCCCAACTTTCTGAACTTTGAGTCTCTTGATTTTAAACATATTAGACTTTAAAATAACATAGATGAATCAATTTAAATAAGAGGGAAGGTCCTTTGCACTTCCACTGAATTCTAGGTGCAGCTGGTTAATCCGTGACTTTCACCAATTCATCATCTGACTGTTTCAAATTTGGATGCAATTATCAACTGCTTTAATTTGACATATTAAAGGTTTTAGTACTTAATTTGAAATGATGAGCTTCGTTGACTTGAGCAGTTTTATTAGAAGTGGAAATTCAAAGAGGAAAGAAAAGCTCACTCCATCCTGTCATGTTGCATTCTGACTACTCAGTGAGTAGTCTTGCCCATATCTGTTTTGCTTTGTGTACACTTGTATTCATCATTCAAATCAGAAATGTCATAAATGAAATTAGGAAATATTAAATAGTAAAAAAAACACCTGTGGAGAATAAAAATTACTGGTCTAATCTGTATTTTAAGGTGCTAGTTTTATTTCTTTTTCATGGTAAGCCATGGCAAGACAGGCCTTGCTTTGCATTATGCAACCAGACAAGTGGATCTCAGTTTGTATCCCAAAGCCAAGATCTGCCACCTCCACTTCCACCTGCTTCCAAGTGCAGGATAATCTTATTTTATGACCATTTTGAGGAAGAAAGCTTTGATGGATAAAAGCAAAGCAATGCTGCTGCAGAGATGGGCAACATCTCTCCATTAGGTGAATGTGTGCTATTAAAAAGGCTTCAACCCACTGAAAAGACTGAACTTAAACTTCTGTGTTTTCAAACTATGGCCACAGATCTAAACTGAAATATATGGTTCCCTCTACATAAAAGAGTCTGCCACAGGATTTTTCATTCATGTTCCAAGTTTTCCCTTAACAAACTGCACTGGAATTCTGCTGACAGTCCAAGCTCTACTCCAATCATTTTATTCCCACACTGTGAATCCCCCTTGGAGTCAGCCAGCTCTCACCATAAAGAGCATGATCCCTGCAATCAGAAAGCAAAGTCCAAAGTGTGCTGCTTGAAATCAGCATCCATGTCACCCACTTCCCAACATCAAGGCTGGTGTGCTGAGCCTGTTCCCATCTGCAGAGGGTTCAGTGCAGCATCTCTCTGCATTTCTCTGCACCAAGCTCCCTGTGCACACTCCCTGCTCTTCTCCCTCAACGTGTACAAATCACAGCCCAGCTCCTGCTGCTGCCCCTGACAGCACTGCCACTGACTGACCTGCACACAGGCCTCTCATTTCCTCATGATATCCACACACCTGCTGGAGACAATACTCACACTATGGCCTTTTATTTAATTAACACTTTGTCTTTCACAATTCACTTTTACAATTACACTATTCACAGCATATACTGCTACAACAAGGGGTGCCTTGAAAAGCTGCTGGGAGAGGCAGTCAGGGTAGTTTATTCCTGAACTGGATGGCTACAGGTATTTAAGGGGAACTTTATGAAGAAATACAACAGGACTTTTCTATACAGATCATATTCAAGGAGATTATAAAGCACATTAATTTAAACAGCTAAGCATCTGGGGACCCTTAACCTTTCCCCAGTCCTTTTGAAGTTGGACTAGGTAACCTTTAAAGGACCCTTCTAACCCACCCACACTATAATTCTATAAATAAATGCTCATTTAAAGCTGCACTGCAAGTATCTGAAGCACAGCATATAGCTGGGATACAGAAACCTGTGCACACGTCTTTCACACATCTCACTTGTAAAGCCAATTAAATCATCCTGCAACACTAATAACTCTTAAGTTAAACACCCCTCAGGTGTTTAAGTATTGTTATTATGGATTTTAAGTGCAGTCAATGGAGCCAGCCTTATCAAGGTAACAAGAGCAGACCCCAGAATGAAGAGGAGGGGTGGGACACAGCACAGTTCACTTCCCTTTGCTGAAGGCTGCATGAAGACAAAAGGAAAACCTGAAGAATTTAGGAACTTGGCAAAATAATGTTTGCCACCTGCTTGACTAAAAGCAAACTGAAGTAATAAAATGCTACTGTCAGCAGTTCTGACATGGTTTGTGACTGGGAAAATCCCCATTGCACTGATTTTATCACCAATTCTTAGGACACGTTTAAATACAACACAGCTAAGAAAAAGGATCCATCTATTTTTGTCACCTTGGCCAGCAAAACATGCATATCCATTCACAAAAGGAATTACAGTCTTTGAAACACACTACACTAAATCCTGGTGTGTTCACTACTTTTATTTAAGTGAAAGTAATTGGAGTATTTTTTTTCTCCTCTGTTGTGAGAGGACAATTCCCCCCATAAAAAAATTAAACAAACCAAAACAACCCCATAAAGCAAATGTTGAGTTTTGTCTGCTATTAACTTCATGTCTTTTTCTGATGAAAAGCCCCCCGAGTTGGGAATATACTACAAGGGAAAAAAAAATTACACACAATCTAAAACCAGAATTGGAAATACTGCATACAGAAGTCATGGAAATATATTACAGCTCTAGTTCATAAAGTAAAAGGAAGGATGATGTTATTCCTACTTCAGTTACTATGAAGAAAAAAAAATCTTTCACCATTACCACCAGTTTCAATTATTTGTATTTTATAGCACAAATTACTGTGAAACAATTGTAGTAACAAGAAAAAAAACACTACAGCTTTTCTAAATCATTTCTAAATAATATGATTTAATGATGGCCTTTCTCATGAAAGCCATGAGGAAGATGAAAGCTGGGGCACTCAACAGCCAAACATGCCAAGCTGTTTGAAGAACAGCAGCTTACAGGTGTGCTGTGCTCATTCTCCTCAGCTCACAGCAGCAGAGGAAGGTCTGCATGGCTGCTCTGCTTCACAGCAGCTAGCACTCTGACAACACCATGCTTCAACTCTAGCTCCTGCTCTGCAACAAGTCTGAACAAGGCCTGCTTCAGCTAAGCAAGGAAGAAAAGAAAAAAAAAAAAGAAAAAAAAAAAGCCTGAAATATTCAAACATTAAACTACTTGTAAACTACTTTTTTTCCCCTTCCATCAGTGGCTGGCTAGATAATCACCACCTCCTGGGCTGTAGATGACTCAAAAGAACATTTACTTCAGCAAAGCAAAGCATACAATTCCTATGTAATTGGAAATAACCTGTATTAGTTCAGCAGATCCTACACTGAAGGCTCTCCCATTACATATGGACAGCAAATACTCTTCACCTCCCTTCTTTACACCAGTATCAAGTCCCACTACAGCTCACAAAGCTTCAGAGATGGTCTCTCTCTTTGTGAGGCTCATACTGCTTTATAAAATTTTTCTCTCAACTTAGCACAATTTGT
>JAOEGS010015547.1:0-45091 GCA_025447755.1 Corythornis vintsioides | reverse complement strand
TTTTATTATTAATTATACAAGTTGTATAATTATTTTAGAGAAATTAATTCACTGCTAGTGCAATAAACAGTAATGCAACATATTGGGGGGGGGGGGAATTAAATGATTAAAATCTTCTCTGAGTTTCAGTTTAAATAGCCTAATACTGACCTTCTGCACACTGCTACAAATCTTTTACCCCGGAATACACTCTCGTAATGATATATAATGAGGGGGAAAATTAAAAAAATCCAGTATCTCAGCCAAAGTTTTTACACACACATACATTTTTGATAATGAAAAGGCCCCAATACATGTCAGGAACCCAGTGATCCATTACAAGTTTGGTTTTCAGCAGTGCAGAAGGTAAAGCTGGAAAGACCTTGACCACTGCTGAGAAAATGCAGAAATAAAAATTAAGGGCCCATCAATTTGTAAAAGTCTGAGAAAAAACAGAGCTGAGAGCACTACAAAGCTTTCCCCTCCTATCTGCATTCTCTTGTTTCAGCCTCCCTAATAACTTGTTGATGGGTTTATATGTGGGATTTGATTTTTTTAGGTTCTTTCACTGCCTCCCAGCCAACAATCTGATCAACATTTCCTTTTCTATGGGACTGCTTACTCTGTAATGCAAACTCTCACAGCACGGGTAGCCTGAAGGTCACAGCATATCTCTGAAGCTCAGTATGGATCACTCTGACATTTATTCTCCTGTTAAATTCTCTCTGAACTTGGCATTCCCCATCACTGGTTTGAATTAGTTACTATTCAGCCAGTCATCCAATCTATCCAGCATGTTAAAATATTTTCAAAGTCTCAAGAATCCAGTGATAAGAAAGAAGGTAATAAATAGCTTAAGATGGCCCAAGTAAAAGCTGGTATGAATTAGCTTCAGGGCAACTCTCCTCCAATGAGAACAATACAAACCAACAATCAAGAGGGAGGTTTAGGACCCAGATTCACCCCAAGCCATAGATGTATAACCAAGCAGCTCAGGCACGTGGATCCAAACTAGCAGGGAATTTCTGCCATGGGGCAACTCAACTCACTAAGGTATCTGTTGCCATCTTCAATTCATTCATTAGCTCAATATAAATAAATTCACTAGCTCAGGTAACCACTTTTAAATATCTGCCTAAGCCTCATATAACCAGACATTCCTATAACTATCCTCAAATTGATTAATTTCTGATAATGAGCAAAGTGCAGCTAAAATGTTCAAAGAATTAAGAGGAAGTCAATTCTCCTGCACATATGAAAAAGATTTTTTACATTCTTTTTTTTTGGTACCTTTTTCTTATCCTGTCCTGCAGAAATATTTAGACCTCAAAGGACAGTAGTCATCTACAGCTTGGCATGTAGCAGCAAATATCATTAGTAATGGTGTTGTAGAAACATGGCAGCTCTAGCTTCTAAGAAAACACATCTATCTAAAAGAAGCCAAATGAATCAGAACATAAAATGATGGTTTTTTCAGCTGCCAAAAAGCTGAAAATCAATGGAGGAAACAGATCCTAGAATTGTACTTAATGTAATTCAAAATTTTAAATCAGAACACCAATTTTGGCTGTACTGAAAATCCAATATGGTCATAGTCCCAGCTGGGAAGGATCTTCTGAGCAGCTCTTGTGATTTATATCTTCAAAAGTTTCATGGGTCACTCAGCATAAGCAGTTTTATTTGTCACACACATCGAAAAATGTTTTAAGATTTAAATGAGGCTTCAAATCTCTGAATTACAAATTCTAAAAAAGGTAAAGCACAAAACCACAATAACAATGCATCTTGGAAATACTGTGTTTAAAAATGGGTAATATTCCCAACTTCCCTGTCATTACTTCATAAAATTTAGATAAAGTTGTTGATAATCTTCCCAAAACTCCATCAAATTGGTAATGAGATCTTTCCACATGCTACTCATAAAAAAACTAAGATAAAACACAGCAATCCAAGAGGAACTTTCTGCACAGCTTTCTCTACACTTTATTCTAATAGTTGTGATGCAAACAATTATGACAGTTGCTCCAGCCTTTTCTATAGCCTGGGAAGACACCACTTGGGACACCCTCCAGGGAACAGCAAACCTCTCTGCCAGCATGGATGGAGTGTTCTGTGATACAAACTAAGCTAATGAGAATTTCACTGCAACAGACAAGCCATGCTGACAAGTAACTGTCACTTTCAAGCTCAAATAAAATGCTAGTATCACCAAAAAAATTCTAAGATTAAAAGCATGAATCACATCTTCCCAACAAGGCTTTCTTCAATTAGCTTTGTAACAAGCACAAGCAGCATCTCAACAATGCCTGTTCCTGATTCTTACAAAACATTAGTATTCTTCATATCTGCTGCATGAAGACATGATGACTTTCAACTAGTATTTTAACTCTAGACATCCACTGGAATCTCTAAGAAATTAAGTTTCTAATTGACAACATAAATAATTTCTAAAGCTGAAGCTCTGAGTCCCTGTGCAGGATGGAAAAAAGCACATTTCTAGGATGAAGGCACCTCTGCCCTGCAGTGCCCCTGAACACATTCAGTTCCTCTTGGCCAACATCAGCAATTCTGGCTGTTGTGACCAGTTCAGAAAGACCTACATCCTTCCCTGCATGGCCTAAGAAACTCAGCAAGTCTAACACTCTGGGAATGAGGCTCCTGTGTTTGGTTTAATAACACCCAACATAAGCACTCTGGCCTCTTTTTGGAAGAGGGGATCTCTGCCCTTTTCAAAGCTGCACCACTTCACAGGGAAATGCGATGTAAAAATAAATCATAGACCCAGAACACACATCTTGCAGCAATGGAGTCAAAGTTCCAAAATCAGCATAACCTCAGAAATAACCTGCTAAATCCTGATTCAGGAAACCATTCCTTCAGCAGTATACATGAAGGCAAGCTGCATGTGTTTAAATATTTAGCTAGGTTGAGACAGGAGCAGCAATTTTTCACACATGTGTATGTGTTACTCTGACCAAGCAAAATTCTTTGGCAATTGGAAGGAGGAAAAGGCAGCTTTTTGAAGGGAAAACAGATCTTGAAAAATATGAAAATTCATCTATAAAAAGTATATTTATACTGCAAAGGTTACTCATGTCTTCTCTACTAGCAACAAGACTTCTAATTTGAATTCAGCAAAAGAGCTGCAAGTTGTGATCTCCCAAAACCAGCTGAAGCATTTTAGCTACGCACCCAGTTTCAGGATAATAAACATCTTCTTCTCTTTCAAAAAAACCCTTCAAATACTGCCAAAAGATCATAAAACTAATGAGGTATAATACCTTTAAGACTTGTTATTCTGGCATGCTTCAACCAACACCCTGTGAAAAATGACAGCCATGCTGAAGCTATGAAATACAGCCAGTGCTGGGGCAGGAACTGCTCACTGAGGTACCAGACAAGACAGAGGGAACTCCAGCAGCAGTTCTCTGGACTCTGACCTTCTAACTTTATTCCTAAATACTGACTGGCAAGTCTTCCAGCTCACTAATGAACATGAAGACATCAGCTCTTCAAAGCACATGGAACATGAAAAGGCATCCTGTGCAGCTAAAGTGTCAATGTATTTTCCTACTTCACTGAGATGTGAGCAAACGGAGGCAGCAGAGAACACGCTGCTGTTCCTTGTCTGTGCTGTGCAACTGCTGGGGAGGACCAGGAAAGAAAATATCCTCCAGGCTGGGAAAAACCTGTTTAGTAGAAGTACCAGAGGAAAGGAGAGAAGTACACTTGGGTTAATCCACACACTGGCTTTAGCTGCTCCCCTGCCCCAGGTGTGCCAAGTTTTTAGCACTGAAGCAAGTGTGACACTTCAAGCACTTTAATTTGAGTTAGGTTGTTTATAATAACCTCTTCCCTTCATTTCCAAGGGGAACTTCTCACATGTTTCATTCTATACAATGATCCTATGTTTATACCAACTGCCACTTAGAAAAGACACAAAGCAGGTTTATGGACAGTATCTGTGAAATGTAAAGTTAAAAAATTACATGAGGCGGCTGGGGAGTGTTTTAAGTTAAATGGAAGATGTTTCTGTTCCCACTTCTATCAGTGAAAACACAGCCTACCTTTGCTGACTTCAGGAGAATTACTGATTCCAGTGCATAACTGGATTGAATGTTTATACCTTATGATCCATAATACACTTCTGGCATATCTGCCAGATCCTCTGCAGGCAGACATAAGCACTCTCAGAGGAGGAGTGTTAGTTCAGGTGCCTGGACAGGAGGTTTCCCATCAGATCAATGAGTCAGCAGAATTAATTCATCACCACTTTGACCTGGGATAAAACACATGATCAAACACATCAACATACCCAGAGGGGAAGGCATCTCTGCTGTTTTGTGAGGCCTTCTACAACAGACTGTCCAAAGACCAGGTCATTTGCAATTAAAAACCTCCCATTTTCATACACTCAGAGTAGAATAGAACAGAACCATTTAAGTTGGAAGGGACATACAACAATCTTCTGGTCCAAAGGCCCGACCAATTCAGGGCTGATCAAATTAAAGCAGATTATTAAGAGCATTGTCCAAGCATCTCTTAAACACTGACAGACTTGGGGCATCAACTACCTTTCCAGGAAGCCTGTACAAAAATAACAGAGCCTTTTTGTTTTTATCACTACCAAAAGATGGCTGGAGGAGTTTTACTCAGCCTCATCATATTACTTCTGATATTACTGTGGCAGCCTGGGCTTATTCTCAATGGCCAAGTTGAAAAGTTTCCAACTGCCAAGCTATTAGTCCAGAAGAATTTCTGCACATCCTTTCCCTAAGCATTTCCCCTGCTAATTCCACTGGGCCCTCCTGGCCACTCCACCCCATCCCATCATCCTATTGGAAGGGCCTCCCACAGCAGCCTGCAGTGGGATTACCAGTGGCAAGGCAGCAGTTTGCCTTTCACGTCACTCAAACTCAAGTACTCCTTCTTATGCTTGGAACTTTCATTACATGAAGGAAGGGTGTGTCTTCCAGTTTTACTTTAGGGAACAGAAAATAAACAAGCTGTCTTTTGAAGGAAAAGGACAGGAAAATAACAAGGTCTTCAAGAAAAGGAAAAAAAAAAAAAAAGGAGGAATCTTGACACTTCCTATGCTGTCACAGCTGGCCTGGTCCTTGCAATCTGTTTAAATATTTTTCAGTCTGACAGTCAAATGGTTCAAAAATAACCCAACGTGTTTGCTGTGCAGCCACCCTCAGAGCTGCCTCATTGCTGATGGAGCTGGAGACCTGTCACCCCCTCACACAAACTGAAATATATATGTAAAAGGAAATTTTTAAGATCAATGCCATGACAAATGATCCAAACTTCATCTTTCTTTTGCTAAATCTTAGAAAGCTAATTACATCCTTTGATACCAAAATGTTCACTGGTCTTCAAAGTAAATAGTGTAGTTATGATCCAAGTATTTTTGGCAGAAGTACACTAATACAAACTATGAAATTTGTTAACGATTTTTTATTTCCAATAAAAAGAGGTGTACCTTGAGGGGTTAGTTTTTCTTTGGAGCTACACAAAAGATGACAAGGACAGCTATCAGTAATTCTACTCAACATATTCAAGTTAAATCCCACTGTGCTTTTGTCCTGAACCCCAGCACTTCCTAGTGGTGACGCTTCATAGACATTGCAAAATTACTCCAGCTTCAGCAGCCCTTCCCTAAAAATTAGTCTCAGTGTTTATTATGCTGAACTACACATTGTAAGTCAGAAGTACTATGAAAGAAGAATGGGTACACAGAAACAGGGTCTTTGTTGTGTTCTAACAGAAGCTGTTTTCACTGGGTGGCAACTTTAAAAATCCCGAAGGTTTTCAGTGATGAGCACATACAAAGGTTTGCTTTTTAAGAGTATTTCATGCATTTCATTCCTTCCCCTTAAGAGGAAAGGTCTGGGTCAATGTTCTTCTGTTTAAATCAAACTATGGATAGTTTTGACAGCATCTTAGTGTTTCACTACTGTTTTCAGTCTCATCACCTGTCTTCACAATAGTCTTGTTCTTCTAACTTGTTCATTGATCATTGCTTTTCTTAACTAAGAATAATAAATTAATGGTCATTCTCCAATTCAATATAATTTCTTGTAAGCCAGCTGTAATCAGAAGGTAGCCTTAGCACTGCAGCAGCTTTGCAAATCCAACAAATTCAAACATCAATATTTAAAGAACAGAAGTTAAAATCCAAAATCCACTCCGTATTAAAAACCATAACCTTGTCAGCAAAGTCCTTTATCTTCTAGATCTTTCCATTTTGTTGAAATAAGCCATTCAGTTGATAAAATGTGAAAGGAGGACTTTTTCTACTGCAAGAGAAAAGATGAACTTCTGGGTTTTACATTTGATGCTTGTCCTGAGCGTGCAGTTTCAAACCCAGTTGCAGCCAATCCAGCCAAGACTGCCCTGCTCTGAAATGAGCCCTTGGACTGCAAATGAACCCTGCAGCTTTAAAGACATTGCAGAAGCACAGCAATGTATTATATGCTACTCTGTGGGCCTGTGCTATAATTCATTTGCAACAGTTGGAGCAAATATGAGCTTCTTTACAGCGTATTACTTTGCCATTGTTGTTGCTTTTCATAAACAAGATAAATTGTCCTGCACTGCATTGGTCTGTGTCCTCCAGGCCCTGTGTGCTGGGCTGACCCTGGCTGGCTGCCAGGTGCCCACCAAGCTGCTCTCCCACTGCCCTCTGCAGAAGGATGGGGGAGAAAAGAAGATGAAAAACTCATGGGTTGAGATAAAGGCAATTTAATGAAAGAAGAAAGAAAAAAAAAAAAGGAAAAACAAAACAAAACAAAAAAACCCAAAACCAAAACAAAGGCTGCACATGGAAGCAAATTAAAAAAAGAAAATTTATATTCTACTTCCAGCAGTCAACGTCCAGCCACTTCCTGGGAAGTGGGGCCTCAGGACACAGAGTGCCTGCTCTGGATGACAAATCCTTAGTAAGAAATAACCCCCCTCCTTTCTCTTGGCTTTTATCACTGAGCAGACTCCAAATGGTCTGGAAGAGCCCTGTGGTCAGCTGGGGTCAGCTGTCCTGGCTGCCTCCTCTCCCCAGGTCCTGCCCAGCCCAGCTTAGCCTTGATGGGCTGTGAGTGCTGCTCAGCAGTAGCCAAAGCAGTGATGTGTTCCCAGCACCTTTCTGGCTGCCAACACCCAGCTGAGGGCTGCTCTGGGGAAGCCGAACTGCATCCCAGCCAGACCCAATACACCCTGATTTGTACTTTTTAAAAGTTATTTTAAACGAAGCTTGTGCATTCTGTCAGTGGCCTCCTTAAGCCACTGTGCTTCTGAATATTTGCAAATATTTGAAGTGATTTTTTGTCAGTAGCTGGTATCAGTGAGCAAAACCATACAGCTTTTAAATGTTTATCTAAAAATTAAAAGCTTGGCTACATTTAGGTCTCAGTTAAGAGGAGGAAATAGCTTCCCCTAAATTCAACAGAAGATAGAACATGGTGCTAAAATCTCAAATAAGTAACTCAAGATCTGATGACAGATCACAAGTTTCAGTCCTGTAAAGAGAAAATTCTTTACTTAAAAGAAAGGCTCTTGGAACTCAAAGATGATTTATGTCACCCTTGGGCATTTTTCTCTTGGTCTTAAACTAAAAAAGAAATTGTTAACACAATCTCCTGATCAAAGAGCATCACTAGGAAACAGAATATAAATTTTCTTTTTGTGTTTGAGAAGGTGAAACATCAGTGTCCTCTGAGGGGAAAGAAAAATAATCATAAGTAGAATTACAAAAGAGATTCAAAGATAGAGGGAGATTGAAATTCAGCTCAGCTGCTGGGTGTGCTGCCAGCCTCCCCAGCAAATGTGCCCAGAGGCTGTTCAGGTACAGATTGCTGAAACCTCTCAGGACACCATAGGATCTACCTGTGTGCAGCAAACCCAAACTATATTCATGTTTCAGATGGGAATAGGTACCTGAAGCAACTGGAGAAGAGAGGAAGAGGAGTGGGAAGATGATAGAAATGAAAGCACCCTGCAGAAGTCCCATGAGCAAGACCCAAAAGCTGCAGAAGGCTGCAAAAGACTGCAAGAACTTCCAGAAAGATGTGCAAAGCTGGGAAGAGTGAGCACAGGAATTGCTTACACTTGCTTCCTTTATGCTTTCTTCAGGAAAAAAAAAAAAAAATTAATCAGATTTTGCATGGGTAAAGAAAGTAAACTGTGACAAGAAATATCTGCTGCTTTCATCAGCTTATCCCGTAACAGAAAGAACTCACGAGCCCCCAGTTCTGCCTATCTCCTCAAGTCAGAGGAGGTGATGCTGTGTTAAGGCTAATACCTTTCAACATGTTCTAGCACATCTCCTAACTCCACAGTTGAGTCTAATTCACATGAAGTCATCTTAAAGAAAAACATAAGTAACATGATATATCCATTTGTTTCATAAATGTCTGCATTTACAGACTAGAACATGTGGATTTGCTTTTAATTTCATCTACAGTTAATGAAACAGCAGACAGGCTTCCTAAATCCACCCTAAATCCCATCCCATAGATAACTGTACACTCATTTGAATACACCTTCTCATACTGTGCTGAGCCATAGAGGCTATTAGAATACACCATCAAAATCCCTTTATCAATTTCATATACACAAGGAAAATGGAGAGAATCATTTCAACCATTAATCACAAAATACTTCCTTGCCATTTTCTTTATTTTTCTCTGAAAGATTCTGATCAGAGAAAGCAGAAACAACAGATAAGGAAAACAGTCCAACACTTTCTGTCTTTTCATCAACACTGCCTGTTGGCAGAATCTGCTTGAAGTTTAAGGTTTAGCCCAGTCTCCAACACCACCACATTTCTACGAGAGGACATGAGCCACTGATCTTACAGAGAGGGTCTCAGGAGCAACTGAGTGAGAGAACCCAGGGGATGCACTTGCAGGGAATATATATATTTGACATACACCAAAATAAATCCAGCCAAACATAAAGCTTGTTCACAGTTACGCCTCATTTCATATTTGAATATGGACCACATGTTTGAGGATTAATCTGGTGAACCCCATCTGCCTCTTCCAGGAAAACAGCAGTGTAACAATTGGGCTACAGAGCTGTCAGTTAGTGCAGGGAGCAGCTGCACACCCAGCACTTGTGCTCCAGAGCACACTCACCACAAGAGCTGTAAGGAGAGCCTTCAACTCCAAACACACCCATGGGTAACTGAGCCAGTGGTCTTTCCACAGGAGGAAAAACCAAACCTACACATATTAACACTGCAAAGGGGATACTGCATGTCAGAGCTCTCCCAGTCTGAGGTGGGTGTCAACTATCCCTTTTCTCATTTAATGCTTCATTTACTGGGAGTGTTTTTATATGTAATTTTGTATAGGGAAGACACTGAAAAAGGGAAATTGCCCTTGTAGTTTTTCATCTACTCTGCTGCCCAAATGATGTTTCAGCAGACAGCAAGCAGACCTCGATGGAGCAAACAGCCTGCCAAATTCTAGAATTACAGGTTAAAAACAGACACGAGCCAAATGAGCAGCACAGGATCCATAAATCTCAGGCGACACTAAATTGAACTGAAGCTTATTTTTCCTTTTGATCTCACTCAGCAGATTAGCCAGGCTTTTCCAGCAATCACTACCTAATACTGTGAAAAAAACCACACGAAAAGCTGACACTTTTTATAATTCATTTCCAATACTTATGCCTTTTTTCAACTCTTTTCAAGAGTTGATACTTGCACATGACTCCAGAGGTATACAGAAAAGATGGATAGTAAATCCTAATGGGAAAAAGGCTTCTATTGCTTCTTGTCTTGCACTTCTAAGAAAGTAAACGTTAACGTTATATGGTAATGACTTAAGTCATTTTTAATCAAATATGTTTTGTAAAATCTTCCCAGCAATAACAACTGAAGCAAGGGCCATGATCTTGTTTAGGTGGGTACCTCTTTTTCCTTTAGAATACAAGCTTACAAAGTAAATCAGGTTGTTAAATGAATTACAGAAATAAGGCACTGATGTCTCAGCTAGAAATCAGAGCCAAGTGGAAGAAATACCCACCAGCACAATTCAGACAGTCACAGAAGCCTAAAAGAAAACAGGATCACAGTTACTAAAATATGCCTTAGACAGTCAAAAGCTGCTTATTTCTGGATGCATATTGATTTTCACTACTTGAAGAGTTTCCATGTCAAAACGTGCTTTATGTGACCATACTACAGGAGCAGGGCACAGCTCCTTCCATCTTTTTAATACTGCACAAGTCTCCTGCAGTGGAGAATTCCATTTTGCCCTGCAAACCACCTAAACCAAACATGCATTAGTTTACATCATCTTATGCATAACACAACCCTGTTCTGCACATATCACCTTATTATGTAGAAAACAGGCAACAGTAAAATGGACCCATGAGAGAAATGTTGGTCTACCCATAAAGATGTACGTGATTTTCTGTAAGAATATACCTGCAGCACAAGCCAGAACTGCTGCAGTCCTGTTCCAAGATGATACCACCAGATTTCAAGTCTGAAGATCTGATGCCCATGAGTAAATATTTCCACTTACAAGCATGTCAGACAGGTGCTTATTTATCTTAAAATAAAGGCCTTAGGTATACACTCAGGCCAGAAAAAGGCAGTATAAAAGTGTGTACCTCACATTCCAAAATTACACTTTGTTTGCAGCATTTGTATTCATCTTTATGTATTTCCAACCCCATGACAAAAGTCTGTGATACAAGAATAGGGCCTAAGAAGAGACTTGGAATACTTTGCTGGAATAGCACTTGGAGAAAGAAGGCAAACAGTTGACCTCTGTTGTGCAACCCTGAGATGATCAGCCCAAAGGCAGCCCTGTCAGGGCAGGGACATGCCTCCTTTGGTCATCAATACCCAGCTAGGACTGGGCTGGAGGCTTTGGCAGCTGCCCTGGGGCACAGTGTGACAAGCACGATCTGAAAACTGAACATCATTCAGTATGGAGACAGAAAAGTGATGAGGAATTAAAATCTTGTTCAAAGTTGATAGTTATGCCAGACCCACCAAGTGGCTTAGAGCAAGCTTTACACAGCGAGTTAAAGCTGCTTTGTTAGGCAGCTTCAGAAATATTTGGAGCTGTGGGAATTTCTTCCCAGTCCTCTCTTCCCCCCTTCCTTTTTAAAAGAAGAACTTCTATGAACCAGTATTCAACTCCAAACTTCAGAAAGTGTTCAGGGCCACTGGGTCATCTGCATTACAATGCCTGATTCATCCTGGATTTATAGCCTAAATTATGTTTTGCTACAAGAAAAATAATTTCCTGTCAAAACGAAAATGCTCGATTCTGACAGCTAATTTATATGCCTGACCAAAAACTAGACTCCAGCCAAAAAGCCTCATTAACTTAATTTCATCTAATGCATACCCCTATGGAGGCAGAGAGGACAATTACAGATTCATAATTTTATTATCTGGATCAGACAATTACTTTTGAATAGGCAAACAATGGTCTTACACATAAGCAAAAAAAACCCCTGTGAAGATAGTGGACTACTGACCACATCTATATTGGTTCTGGTTATAACCTTCTGGCTTTCAAAAGTGCCACTATCAAAGAAAATAGAAGGAAGACTCAACAAACCAACACAAAGGTAGGAAGGAAAAAAAAAAGTGGAGGATCTTTAGAAAACAAGGAGAGTCCAAAAGTGCACAGAGCACTGGAGCACTAAGCTTCTATCTGCTAAGTCTGTGAAAACTACTCAGTCAGATGAGTGGTGAAGAAGGATTGAAGGTGCAGAAACTTTTTATCTCCTTGTACTCTCTCAGTACTGCATCTTTATGGACACTGCTTTTACCAGATACTTTTTCAGATCTCTACACTTGGAGCTTTGCAAACCTCTGACTTCCATTAGCAGAGTAATTAGCATGATGGAAAGCAGACATCACCTTGGAGTTTTATTTCTAACAAACAGGTTGAAACATTAGGAGGCTTAGTTACAGAAATCTGTTTTTCTGAGGTGAAGAAGTTGAATTCTCAATTCACCATCTACTGGATCCACTCGACTGTTCTCACTGGAGGGGCTGCAGTGAAGCTCCAAGTGCCCTGAAGAAGCCAACAGGAACAGTGAAGCCATTTCAAAAGCCAGGATCTTGGACCTCCTCTTTGTTAGCAGAATCCTATGAGGTACAGGATATACCACCAGCAGATGCTGCCAATATTTGAAGCATTTTTGGATGTGTTTGTTTTGCTATATCCCACTAGAAAAACCTCCTTATCCCTCAGGAAAACTATACATCAGTTCAGCTGTTTGCCATCCTTCTTGTTTCAAAAAAATCAGACAAGAAAAATCTCCACACAGAGGTTTGCCCTCCCATAAGTCAACTAATATGCCTGGATGCAAATCCACAATGAACACAAGATGCAGAATTAGGGCAGAAAAGCAGCATTTGCTCTTAACACCGCCCCTAACAAAAAGTGGCAAGTAAGGCTTTATTACTTTCAAACTTAAACTTTTCCAGACTAAAGCATCTGGAATTAATACACCTGTATTAATACACTAATAAAAAGCACATCATAAAGTACAGACCTTGAGTAACTGCTGGAACAAGAATAAACACAACTACTTTTCTATTTCTTTTGAAGAATATTTTCCAATTTCTACAGGTTTTAACTTTGGTCCTAGATGCAAACAATAGAGCTTCAGAACACCAGCACTTCCAAATAGCTTGAAAATATAAGTGTCACTGGTAGATTTCATTCAATGAAAATGACATTAACTGTCAACATACCAAATACTATGAATGAATTAGAATTCCTTTTCTTCATTAAACTCTCCTAATCACACAATTACTGCTTGTCAGGACAAGTTCCCTACACAGACCTTCTGTCAACAACAAATAATCAGCTTCACCCACCTGAAAATTTGGATAAACTATTTGCAATAATAATGGGGAGCCTGCATAAGTCCACTCTTTGTCTTCACTCAAGGCATTTTCAAGCAAACAAAAAAACCCCACAGAGCAGATTCAATGAGACTGAGCAGTGCACTCATCTGCTCAGTTATCTTTCTGATATCTTGGGTTCATCTAGGCAGCCATACAAACCATTACCAGCTGAAAACATGATCCATTTTCATCTGACAGCCTTTTAAGCTTGTCACAGAAATGTTAACATTATTACATCCAGTTTAATCAGTAGGAAGAGACATGACCCCCTGGTCACGAGCCTGGGAGAGAGCCTAAATCAATCTCACATACAACAGAAATCTACCAGCACTAATGCTCCAAAGACATTTTCTTCCCTTGACCACCTATGGCAGTTCACCACATTTTCTGACAGGTATGTCCTTTGACCTTGGATTCTCATACAGTGAATCCTCATGTTTCTCATCTGAAGCCACGAGTCTTGCTTGAATCCACCTTTAATTTTCTCTGTAAAAGAGAGAAGCCTCCCAAAAGAGGGAACTCTGAGCAGTGAAGAAGAACTCTGTTCAATTCATCTGCCACACTTCACTGGATGGAAATCAGGTTTGGCCCCACTGCCTTACCCAATACAAAACTGGAGTCAGCTCAAATGAACACATCCCTGCATAGAGCAGAGTTAGCCATTTTCAGAAAGTTCTCAGTGCTTTTAATCCTGAACGAGGCATTGCAAGCTGTGATGACATTAAAATAACCACACAAATCCAGTAAGAAAAGAGCTTTGCTGGCAACCTTAGGTAAGAACCAATCCCCTAGGTTAAAGGATTTAAACAAGGAACTGTCAAACAAGGCTTCTAAGAGTATTTACAAGATGAATTGCTATTTTAAAATCCACACAGAACTTCCCTTTGGTGCCCAATGAAAGCCTACACAGCCATTCATTCTCACACTCCTGCTAACAGCCCAGCCATGTCACATTAACAACTGCAATGCTGAGTAGGCCAGGAGGGAAGAGGCACCCTCCTTCCTATGGGAATGAGGCAAAAAGAGGACATTAAAAAACACAACTGCCAGATTCTTAAGACCTGGCTTTGTATTCCACACAGCTACAGCCACAGAAACAACAGTTGGAATATGTAAAAATAAGAAATCATAGAATGGTAGATGTCAAGTCCAACACCCCCCCTGCCAGAGCAGGGTCACCCAGGGCAGCCCACACAGGAACAGATCCAGGGGGGTTTCCAAATCTCCAGAGGAGACTCCACAACCTCTCTGGGCAGCCTGATCCAGGCTCCATCACCCACACAGGAGAGAAGTTTTTCCTTATGTTGAGGTGGAACTTCTTGTGTTGCAGTTTGTGACCATTGCCCCTCATCCTATCCCAGGGCACCACTGACCAGAGCCTGGCCCCTTCTACCTGACACCCACCCTGCAGATATCTGTAATCTTCATCAGATCCCCTCAGGCTTCTCTTCTCCAGGCTAAACAGCCCCAGGGATCTCAGCCTTTCCTAATAAAAGAGATGTTCCAGTCTCTTAATCATCCTCCTAGACTCTGTTGGACTCTCTCTAGTATTTCTCTTGAACAGGGGAGACCAGAACTGGACACAATACTCCAATTGTGGTCTCACAGTGCTTAAAGCCCCCATGACAGAAGTGGTTAATTGAAATTCTTCTCTCTTGCCAGGGCTTTAAGATCATCCTATCACCACCTATACTGCACAACTTCCTGGTTGTTGGGGTTTTTTAACATTTTCATGCTATTCCACCCAAATGAGAACATTTTCTTATTTCTAAACCCATTAGTATTCCACATTTTTGTGGTATAACTCAAATGATGCATATGGATGTATGTGCACACAAAGATCTGAAACACACCCAGTGCTTGCAGGTGAAAAACTGCAGCTCCTGCAGCCAGTTTTGTTTTTTTTTAATCTTAACATTGGGCTAAGTACTACCCTGGATACAAGTAGAAATATAATTTGCTTTTGATTTTTGAAGAGCTCTAAGAAAGAAAACCTCTAAGAAACATAGATGTACAGCACTAACTTTTGTTAGAGCTTTTGAAGCTTACAGCAACATTTAATTGACTGATACATTTCCATCCAGCTCAGTCATTCAGAGGTTAAAGGGGAGAGACTGGAAGGAGGAGAGGCTTCAGCAACTTCTTGTCAGTATTGAATTGTAAATAAAGGTTTAAGCCACTCAAAATTCTATCTTTTGTGTGGATTTCATAAAGTCTTCACAGATATCAATTAGTATTATTCAAGGCCTACAGGTGTCTCAAATTCCTTAGATGCCCTGGTGATTTTAAAGTGCTTTTAAATGCTGGCTGCTGTAACCCCCAGTATGCTTTCTAAACAAGCAAATTAAAATTCTATAGACTAGGGAGGCAAGGATTGCTTCAGCTCATTCAAGTCTGCTCCCCAACTTCCATTTTCTGGAAATCCATTTTATTAGACAAAACTAAGTTTATATATATTTTTCTAAATACTTCAAATGAGCTCTGCAAGTTCCCCAGGAAGCTTCTCAGAATCACACCCTTTTGTTTTTAGCCTGGGGATACCAGGCCAATGGATTAGCACATTGAACACAAAAATGATCTACACTCCCTAACAAAACTAAAGCAGAATTGCAATTTATTTTCTTAATGCAGAAATCACATAATTGCTACAATTTCCATATGTAACTACTAATTCCCTAACAGAGAGGGATTTAATTCTCCTATGACAGAGAAGCATGAGGGCTAGGAACTGGTGGGAAACAGAATAGATTGAAACTAATGTTAAAAGAATATATTTGAGTGACCTATGAATAAAGCAATGGAACCACCACAGGTGACAATCTAGCAACATTCAGGAATAAGGATCAATTTATGTCCTGCATAAGTGTGTGTTCACCACACACCTCCTCTGCATCAGCAGCAATTCCTCTAGCAGCTAATAAAGATACCTAATGTTTTAGAGGTTTTTTCTTCATGCTTGCTAGTTAAAGATGAACAGAACCAGAAACAAAAGCCATGGTCCAGCTAACATCAAGGTAGGAACATCTCAAAATGAAAAACCAACCAACCAACCAAAAAACCCTCTGAAGTTTTTCAATAGACAAATGTGATGTAGTTTTCATTCATGGTGCAGGATACTGTAAACTCAGAAACATCACAGCTGCCAACTGAATCTGCCCCAGCTACATCTGGAATTGGGCTGATATCCACACACCTCCTTGTTAAAATGCTTTATTAAATTATTAGCTACTTAATACAGTGCCTCTTGTCTAAGCAGAGGCTCAGCTGAGATTTTTGTAGCCTAACTGGCTTTGTTCACCTACAAAATATTGATGATATTTTAAAAAGAGTTTAAAAGCCATTATCAGTTGCTGTCTATGGGTGTACCAGACCTATTCCCCTGTGTTCTTCTGAATCATGTAAACAATTGCCAGTAATTCTTTGTTTGGTACTTCACTGTATAAACAGCCTGTTAGAAAAGTCACCACCACCAGCAATGCTCCTCCCCAGCTAAAGCCCTCTTCCAGCTTTGCCAGGTTGTCTTTTTAAAGAGGAAGCTGAAACATACAGGTTTGTTGGGTTTTTTTAAAGAAGAATGTTATCTTGCCTTAAACTTTTTTCTATATCACTTTTAAGCTTTCATCTGAAAATACTTCAAATATCGAGATTACCCTTCACCCAACTGCTCCACCCACACATCAGAGAAGAAAAGCAGAACTTTCCATAAGTCATATTTGTAGGTCTAGGAATCAAATATTTATTTTTCACTGACATTTCAGCTTTAAAATAACGTGCCCATACAATATGCCACACAAACTGCAATCATCAAGTGTCAAAATACTGCTTTGTTTTCTTTCTGGGTATTTCTGCATCTAGGGCAAGGGTATGTTCTGAAAACCAAGCTGAAGCACAAGAGTGGACTGGTGACATGAGGAAGGAAGATGACATTAAGGCAATGAAGAGGTGCTAAGACAGTCTGATTACTCAAGACAAAGGGAGTAAAAATTGGATAAGCAAATAACTGCTGTCATGTTGTTACCTCTCCCTCTTCAAGTGCTGCAGGCTGAGTTCAGCTGCACCGATCCCCAGCCAGGAGGGGACGAAGTGGCCCCGTATTGCCCATGGCCACCGGCCCTCCCTGGCCTCAAACCTCCTGCCCTGCTTTTGGCACTCCTTCAGCTCGATGACGGACTGATTCTGCTTGCTGAGCTGGCCAAAAAGGATGCCACCACAGGAGAAAAAAAAGGCAGTGAGAGGCAGAGAGGGAGGAGCTTGGCAGAGTTGGCTGGTGGCTGAGCCCCGAGCTCAGCTCTGCTGCCTTGTGAGGCTCGCTGTGAATGGGAAGCTGTGGGAGATGAGCTGATGGACTGCACAGCACTGTGGCTGCCGAGAGCTCTGCTGCTTTCTCCCTCCTGGCCACACACTCCCCACTATTTCCTCTGCTACAGTCCTGCTGTTTGTCTGAACCCTCAGCAAATCAATCCAGCTTGCTAAGATTTTTTTGTTTTCTATTTTCTACCTGACTAGCAGGCTAAATGGGCTTATTCAGGAGGAGACAAGCACCAGGAATGGCTCAACAGAGGGTGCCAGGCTGGCAGACAGGTTTTTTTGGGAGACAAGGATTCCTCAGACAAGCTCAGCAGCTCTTAAGTAACCTTGGGCTGTGATCCTTATACCAATCTAAGTTACCAACTGCCTTGCCTCTGCCTCCTCCCTCCATTGTGCCAGCACAGGTGCTCTTCCACACCTGGATGGAGTAGTTCAGTGCACTGAACAAACAGGAAAACTTTTTTTTTCCCCTTTTGTTTGTAAAGAGCTCAATTGGCTCATTAAGACTTCAGTTAACCCTTGTACCAGCAAGGAAATGGGTGGGATCATGAAGAAAGGAGAGGGTAGGACTTAAGTAAACTAAAAAAGAACCACAGCTTAAAAATACAGTGAAGTGCATTTAAATACAGAAGCCAAGACTTTACTGAATTCTATTTGAAACAGGTATTTCTTTTAAGACAAACTTTATGCTGAATGATGCTTTGGCAAACTAGAAAAATGTCATTGCTGCTTTGTTTAGATTAACAAAGGCCAGAAGGGGACACAGAGCTCTGCTTCACAGCTGGGTAAGAGACAGCTGCTAATGGCTTCTCTTCCTTCCAGTGGCACTATTCACTAGAAATCTTTGATGCACCTTTCTGATTTTCACAAACTTTAGTGGGTAATGCAACAGCACCCACCACACAACCATAAAGGATCTAACACAGAACTGCTGGGGCCATGACAGTGTTGTTTGCTCTGCAGCACTCAGAGGGAGCAGCCACTTTCTGATACCATTAAGTATTACCTGTTAAATATGATGCTGGGAGCCATGTCTTGGGAGGAGATGGCTCCCACAGTGAGGACCATTCTCAGCAGCTCCCCACAAAGACAGTGCTACTTAATGAAATCAAAAAAAGACATCAAAGCTGCATTTGGTTCAGCTGCAAACAGCAAAGGACTTACTAATCACACTCTTTTTTTCTTTACTTCAAATACAGCTGGATACTGGGTGCTCCAAGTAAACAGGCTAATCTGGCAGTTAATACTTCAAGCATATCAGATGGTTCATATTTTAATTCCATATATAAAATAAAGCAAAGTGGAGGTCCTCATTCTAATCCCAGTTTTGCTTTTGCTGCAGATTTAATCAGTATTCGTTTCTCTGGAAAACAAGGAGACAGGACTACTGTGCTTGGCAGAAATTAGAAATTTGGGAAGTTTTTCCATTGTGAGTGCTGGCTGAGAGTCACCAAAACCAGCTGCAGGAGTGTGCAGGCTGAGGAAGGCAAGAGCAGAGCTCTCCCCTCCTGGACACCACCAGCAGAGTGAGGAAAGATGTGATCTGCTCCTAATGCAGGCACCTTTTCTTCAGCATGGAGGTCTTACCCAGAGTCTTGCACTTACTTCCATGGGAGGATTGAAGCTCAAAGTCAAATCACAAACAGGTTGTATGTTTAGCTGCAGAGAGTTCTTTACCAGACTTCCCTGGAGTAAACCCATGGCAGATCTTTGAATCTACCAAGGTTGGAATTTGGTTAGGCAGTGCTTCTCCCTGGCTAGGTTGGCTCCAGTTTCTTGCTTGAGCAAGTGATGAAACTTGAAGCTGAGACTCATTCAGAAATGCAAGAGCAATTGCAGCAGGACTTCTCTCTTGGCCATCTTCCAGACAGTACAAGCATCAAGAATGCAAATCTGAATGTAGACTATGATGCTCAGATTAAAGGATAAAAATAGCAGACCTTGAGAAAACGTGTCAAAGCAGAGAAGGACAAACACTACACAGATGGAAAATCCAGCAGCAGGTTTCTCTGACTCACAAGGCAGGTGGAATGTCCTTCAGTGGGAACCAACAAGCTCACTCCATCACCAAGCAGTTACAGCTCCACAGATGTTGCAGAAAAGCTCTCCAGTCCCTTAGGACAGGTGATGGCCACACTCAGTGTGAGTGTGCACCAGATTCACTACCAGATGATCCTTATCAGGCTGCTGGCTTAGCTGCCAAAGCTCACTAATTACTGAAATAGCCCTTTAAAGAAGCTCAGTTCCAGCTTGAGAAAAGTTAATAAAAACCCAACTATTTTCATGCTCTGATTTCAACTCTATTCAGAAGTGTACTTGAGAGCAGTTCTGATGTCAGAGACTCAGTCACATTGCAGCTCAAAGTTCAGAGAACAGACATAAGTGTTTAGGCAACACTTAGGTGACAATAAGAAAGTTCTCAGAAATTCTAGATACTAGACACGAAATGAAGTAACAATTTTGAAAGATTTTGTGATATTTCTTCTACAAAATTTTGTTTAGCATGTTACCAAGGTGACTTTTACACTCTCAGTTATTCAAAGGCTTCAAGTATTATCCAACTTATACCTGTGCAAATGACTATGCCATGCTGCCTTATGTAATATACTGCTGTTCATGTGCAGTGACTCTGAAGTCAAGCAAATAATCCAAACATTTCAGCCCAAACAGAGAGTGGTGCATATAAAACTCATATATAAAATATTCATTGGTGGATATGTGCCTGTTGTAGCAAAAAAACCCAACCCATTAAATCGTGACACAGTATCATGACAAACTTGTTTGTCATGATGTTCTTGGAAACCAATATGCCAGACTCCACAATATTGACCTTCAGTGATGGTTAAGCCCTTGAAAAGGCCACTGAAAAAAAAAAGCATATCAAGAACCTAAGAAGTGGTTAATTATGAGACAGAAATATGTATCCATCTTTCACCAAGTCTTCACTATTTTTAGAGATCAATCCTGTGATGCTTCAAGTCATGCACTTCTGTATTACAATTCCAAGGGTATGTTCCCATTTCCAAAAGTAAATACATTCCATTGGAGCAGAGTGCACAATGAAGGTCAAATCTGTGAGTCCATATAAAATTTCAAGTTACTAGTGGGTAAAACACAGTCCAAGTATCCCTTGACTGACTGTAACTCAAGCAATTATTATAAAAAGATACTTGAAAAAGTAAGAGCTGAATAGAAGAAGGATAAAACCCAACAATTCAAGGCCCTGAGATGAGAATAGCAGGGTTTAGATTGAAACAATGCATTTTTAAAAAGAAAGTTTATACCAGACACAAGGGTTTTGACAATGAGCTGAAAACATTTTCTGTACTTTTTTTTCCCAGTAGACAAACAAGTACTTTGCTCAAATACCACATGCATTGTTCTTTTTCTCTTGGAGCCTGAAGTGGTGAAATAACAGCTCCTTTATAATGTAAGACATAAAAATGGTTAAATTCAGGCACTTCTGTGCAAAGTTAAGAAAACCATAGAGTCATGGGCTTTTTCCCCCCCCCAAATGAGTCACATAACCATTTTCCAGCTGTTAGTATTTGGTTTTTGTTGGACAGTAACAGATGAGCTTCAAACAAAGCTCTTGTGCAGAGTTCATGATTCACTGTACACTGTTGGGGGACTGGTTTGTTGTCAGTATCAGAAAGAAACCCTTGATCTGACTCAATTAGTGTTGTGGCTAAAAGGTGGCCAATATTTACTGCTGATAAGGATGTTCATACACTGATTTTTATTATTTTTTTTTTCCTGAGAAGTCAGTAGAATAAGGCTGACTATTCACTTCCCCAGAAGGAAAAAAATCACCCAAAAAAGAACCACTTCCCTCTGGTGTTTAAATTCACCACATCTTTAGATTTGCTTTAAGTTTATGCAGCTGACAGAATTAAATAGTAAATATTACTGTATGAAAATTGCTGACATAGAGCTCACCCATAGAGCCCCTGATCTTATGTGTGCATAATAATGAACTCCCTGATGGCATTTTCAACTTGGAAAACCCTATGTGTCTTCTATTTTAGATTCCTTTCAACAGTTAACAACTAAAGGCCTTATTCATGAGGTAAATTTATCTTGGGAAATGTCCTGAAAGCACAGACTGTACTCTTCCTATGTACAGTAGCTTACTATTTTCTGAAGATTTATCACATTTCTAAGTGAGAGATTACATTTAATTATTTCCCAAAGTGATTATTTTCTACGTATTATAGAGCACCTTTACTAAAAAGTGAATTTTAAAATGATCCTTCTCTCTAAACACTTACCTGGTGATATAAATCTTGTAATTAATGGGTTTAGGTTCAGTCATTTTATTCTTGTTGGGTTTTTTTTGTCCTGTGTTTATTTATTGTTACAGCAGCAGCTGAAGGAAGCATTTGGAAAGATCTCACAAGGAAAAATTCTTGTTGGCTTTTCCCACTCTAAATGTCCAGCCAGCTTCTGTATAATCACACAATAGCTAGTGAATTATAGAGTGTGGTTTTTAATTTATTGCAAGATTTTTATTTTTTTTTTGGCAACACAGATCTCCAATCTGAGAACCACATCCAAAGTCTAGATGGCACTGGATTCTGGTTTCAGTTCATTCTTTACTTTGGCTATGATGTGAAATATAAATCAACCATACAATGGGACGTAGCTGATGTTTGCTAACATTTCTTTGACACTGAAATGCAGGGATGTGACATGAGAAAGCCCAAGAACAAGAACAGAAAGATGCATGCTGAATACTTCTACAACTATTACATTTTAGAGAGCATCACCCCTCCTCAACTGAACTAAATGAAGATTTTAAAAGTTGTATTGCAAGAAATTATTCACTCAAGTCATATTTTAAGTTATGATCTTTGTAAAAGAATTGAGCTCTAGATGCCAAACAATTTCATCAAATACTCATAGGTCAGGATGAAAATTTCCTTTAGTTTTAAACCTTTTTCTGCTAAGAAATCCTATTCCAGGCTATGCTGTGAAAGGCTAACAAAGCAAGTAGGCAATTCTGCTTTTTCTTTATATTCTTATAGGTTGTTTTTCTCCAATAGAATCTCTCCCAGTAACTGACAGTCCCAGTACACTGTGGTTATTTTCTCACCACATCTTGCAATCGGATTCAGTTTGTCTGAAAATTTTGATGGTCTTTTTATATATTCAAGTTCAAGTTTTCCAGTTCTATTTTCCCCTTAGTTTTAAGTCTATTTTCTGCATGAGGGTTTATTTAAATTAGAAGTTCTGGGCTTTCAAAAATTATGCCTCTGAAGCAGAACAAACTTGTTGACAAACGCATCACATGTTCCTCCCTCCTCCTAATGTCTTCTATGGGAACATTAAAGAAAAATAAAATCAAAAGCCAGAAAGCAATGAAAGAATTTGCAAGGCATCGTAGTGGGAAAGAAGAGCACCAGAAACACTACAGGCCTCTCAGGACACGGTGACAACTGCTCATGCCAAAAACATCTGCTTGACAGAATGCCTAGAAATGACACATTTCAACCCAGCTTCCAGGAGTCAGACACAACATACACAGCACCAACTGGAATTTACTCATCATTCCCCATTAAAATAAAAACATCCCATGTTGTTATTATTGCTTAAAGAGAGTAGACATGGCAGAGAAGCCTGGTGACAAAAAGAGAAGCACATTTGCCTGTGGTTACCTCACCTTCTGCACACAGCCTCTCAATTCCTCTGGAAACACACAGGCTGTTGTTTTAGAAACATCATTTTCATTTCCTTTTCAGGGAGCTGTCTATCAATAGTCATTATTACTGCCCCAACTATGTCAACTCCACATAAAAGTTCCAGCCTTCTAGCCAAACATCCCTCTGCTTCTTTCTCAAAGGCTTATAAGGAAACAGAAGGAAACACAATATAAAAGCACTGGAGCATATGTCTATACACCTCCACCATCAAAACAGAAAAACCACTGACCCAGAACTACCCTGAGCTGTGCCTGGTTCTCTAAAGACCACAAGCAATCAACAGAATTTATATAATATACAAATCATAATAATATTTTTTCTTCCTTTTTTTTTTTTTTTCTCAAATATCATTGTAACCTCTCATGGCATTATGATGATGTCTCTGGTAAGAAGGCCAGAAGCAAAATCAGGGTGTCTCAGAGTCTGTTGAAATACAGACAAGGACTTAAGTGAAACTAGAACTTTAACCTGTGAGAAAAAAAAAAAAAAAAGCATTGGTTTAAATATGTTTCTAGATGAAAATATTTCTAAAAATCTTTCATCTAACTGTGTGAAGTGTAACAGGTCTCCAAAGCAGTGCAGGGGGTGTTTTCATAACAGGTGGAAAGAACAGTAGTGTGCAATTCTGTTGCAGTAATAGATGACAGCACTACCGGGGTTTTCTAGCAAAATATGTCTTTTATAATGTTCTGTCCTATATGTTGAATTTGTTGAACTTATGAAGCACATGCTTCTTTGCAGCACAACCTCAAGAACTCAGCATTTTCTAAGTAAATGGAGAAAAACTTTTTTCTGGTAGCTTTTTAAGAAACATTAAAGTCCAGAAGTGATGCTTTGATTATTTTATAACGTAACACCAGAGAAATAAGCACTTTTAGTTGCTGTCATACTGTGTCCACCTTATATTGTGGAAAGTTCTCTCAAACAACTTACAGAAGTGTTCCATCTGTGTGGCATTCTGCATTTTCTTTGATTTAGTTGTAGAAAAAGAATTCAGTCTTGTAGTGGATCTAAAAGATGCAAAAATGCAAGCATGTCTCTCTTTAAATGCTTAAAGATGACACCGCCTGTTTAAATTAAGAATAAATTAACAAGCAATAGGATAGCACTTCCTAAAACATCTACCATACAAAATACAGTCATATTGTTGCTTTGTCAGCAGAGAAAACATCAAAAAAAACCTGAGCCTTTTTGCTTCTAAGCTGCATAATAATCTTATGTGTCTTGTGTAAATATATACTAGGTACTGAAAAGCATGCTCTAAAACACAAACAAAAAAAGCCAGTTCTTCCTTGACACGAGTCCAAGACTGATTCTGCTGTAAGGACAGACAACACTGCTTTGGAACTTAAAAGGCAGAAAAGCCTGAAAAGTAGGGAAAACAGTGAACAACCTTATCTTAATATGATTGCATTCATAAAAAAAATGCCATCAAAACTCCCAAAGCTTTAGTTCAGATTAAAAAAAAAAAAAAGGAGAGAAAAAAAAAATAAAAAAGAAATAACCCTTTGTTCAGCATTAGTAATAACTTAATAACAGTGTTGCATAGACAGAATTCCAAGCTGCCTTCAGCCACAGGCTGCCACCATGGCAGTAAGTCAGCGAATCTTTCAGACACCAGTCCCTTTGATGCAAAGATGTAAGGAGCTCATGGCCAAACACCCTGGCTGGCTCTTCATGCTTCAGCTCACAAAGGACAGAACAGCAGTTTCTGTGTCAGCCTGGCTGAGCAGGAGCAGGAAGATCATCCAGAAGCAGTCGCACAGTTTGTTATTTCATTGGCATTTCTGATCAATTTTTTACCAGCACAGCCAATTTCTAAAGGCTAATGCAGCTCTTTTGATGGTTCCCCAAACCCACCTGAGCCATGGCAAACAAACCCCCAAGAGATGGGGAGGGATTTCCCAGTTTTGGTTTCCAAGGTAAACAAACCAGTGTTGTTAATTCTGCCTTCTCCCCGCAGCCTTTTGCATACAAATCACCTTTCTTCAACGCCCTCATTTCAGATTCTCTCCTCCCATATCTCTCAAGACAACTTTCAGAACTCCAGCCCTCTGTAAGCTTCCCAATCCTTTCTCTGCAAACAAACCAATCAACAACTCAAACCCCCCACACAGAGCATTTCTTGACCCATCCCTGCACTCAAGAATGCTCCAGGTGTCTGTGCAGGGCACTTGTGCCTTGGATTTGAAACCACAGCCTGAGTTCAGCAGAAAGACTGATGAAAGCTGGGAGGGTGAGAGGGAACATTCATGTTCCATGGGAAAGGTAGAAGTATTTAGGTTTAAAACTGTCCTTCTCTGAAAACAATCAAAAGCTAAGGAGAAAGGCATCTTGTTGTCCAACTGTGTTCTGAGTTTTGCCTTCACTGATGGAATTCTGGCAGGGAGGATGCTCGATGAAAAGTGGATGAACCCAGGGGATACAAAGAAAGCATCTGCTAGAGGAGGAAAGCAAAAGAGACAAAATGGACTGCAAATGCTGAAGAGGCAGCAGCAGAGGCCTGCAGTCAGAGAATGAAGGGGATGAACAGGAGCAGGGTGTCTCCAATTAGAGCCCAGGGCATTCTGTGCACACAGCAGAGCACTGCTCCAGCTGTTTATATTGCTGGGTGTGAAGGTCGGCTACTTATGGGCACTTAACCTCAAGTGACATTAACAGGCCAAAATCCTACTTTAAAATTGACACGTTGTTTTTACTGACTTCTAATGTGATATAATCTGAGGCACTTTAAGAGGCTTTGACAGCCAAAAGAGTTATTAATCTAAGATAACTAGCTATGCAATTAGGAGTGGAAAGAAAGGGTTAAAACAATCAGTTCTGTGCTAAAACAAACAAACAAACAAAATCCTTCTTCAGGCTTAAAGGTTCTCACTTCTCTCTGAACAGAATGCAGATGATCCACAGCTGTTTGGCATCTGCTGCACTTCTACCTAGTGAATGCACTCTCTTTGTCACTGGATATCTCCAGACACATGGCCTGGAGCACTTGCATCCCCTGCACTGTAGCATCAGCATCCTGGACATTCCTGACTGCTCCAGACATTTCTGATGGTGGAAATCAAGAACTAGAGACCTACAGGGACAGTAATATGAAAGCAGTTCCTGCTTATCTATGCTTAAGAAAATACATTTTCAGTTAGTATAGCTGTTTAATCTGTGAAAGACTCTAAAAGCATCACCCTTCAAGTCCAAGTAATATTTTTATTACATACATTGATAGTAAATAAAATCTTCTTGCAGACAGAAAGACAGAAAACTGTCAGCTCTTCTGATTTATGCTCAGAGAAGTCCCACGTTTACTGGATGATTTGGAAAAAGTTGTGACTTAGCTGGAGCATTTTCCAAATGCAAGATGAGCCAGACTTTAATTTTGTTTTGAAATGCAGAAGCTTTTAACCATATGAAACCAATTTTATGTATGCCACTAATTCAAAATAATAATAAGAAAAAAAAAGTTTATGCCTTACTTTTGGCACCAAATTCTCATGTAGTATCCCATGGATAAAATACCTCAGTGGAAACAGCTGTGCAAAGTACTCAAGTTGGCTTCCTTTCCTCCTCTGATAAACCTCTAGCCTGTTTGGAAATTCCTATTTTTTCCAGACCTCAGTTTGGTAGGCTTAGTTGGCAATCTGTCATCTCTCACAGGCACATACTCTCTCATTTTCTAGCAGCTGTGGACATACAAATTTCCATAAAAATCTGCATAGATCCACTTAAAAGATCAGATTCAGAGGCATCAAACCTGCTAAAGCAGGAAGAATAACAGGAAAGTACCTCTTCTGGAGATAACATGAAAAAAATAACATAAAAGTGACATTTAACCTATTTTCTCTTCTAAAAGCAAAACATAAAAAGCATCAAGTTTTCATGATAATCCCTGCACCAGAGTGTATTTTAAATTAGTGTGTGATGGCCCTGTAACTGTGCCCAAGACCACTAACAGCAGACCTTTTTCCTAAATGCAGTATTTTGAAATGAATGAGCAGCAACAAACAAAGACCTGGTCAAGAGATACACAGACCTAGACCCAGTCAGTGTGTATGCAAAACCCCTGTAAGGTGGCACTTGATTTGCATAGACAGGCTATATCTGTATAGATATATAATCCAGAGCTCTCATTATTGCCAAGTTCCTGACAATTAGAAGCTCTCTAAATATTTAACACCATTTAATGCCAGGAGGAATACACACTTGCCCAACACAGCATGACAGTTCCACAGCCTCCTCACCATGGTGGCCAAGCCCACATCATCCTTGTTTTTAGCAGAAGTGGAAGGAATTCTTCCAAGTATTGTTAGAATGATTCCACCATCCTCCCTCCCATATCAAGCTCTGCACTAAGATTAATGTTTTGTGCCTTTCAGAGCTACAGGAAACTGAAATATTAAATACTCTTCAGTTAGGTTTTCAGACTTGTCTGTACAGCTCCCTTAAAATTCAGGTTCCCATAAAATGACATTGTTCTGTCTCTCAAGCAATTACTTACTTGTAGCACAGTCTTGTTAATATTCTGATTTTCTCTGATGATAGTTATTACAGGTTATTGGAGGAGCATTAATGTAAGTCCTAGTAAATAATCTCAAATTCAAACAGGCATTAAAAAAACCCTTTTTTTCCCCCTACTTTTAAGCTCTCCAATAATTTCCTCCCTGTTGTCAGCAGAAAAACAAACCATCAATATAATATTCTATATGGCACATCTTAGAAGTTAATCTAGAAAAGTAGGTGACATTGTAATCTCATCATTCAAACTGTATTTAAAAAAATGTTTCCCATTCTCAACATGCCTGCAGCTGAAGAGTGAAAGAGTGCTTAATATCCATATCCCAAACATTTCCCCTGCTTAGAACCAGTATTACATTACATCACTTGGCCTGACATGTGGCTACCTATACCAAACAAAGGATGGTGTTCAGTTAATATGCAGGTAAATATCTCAGCATGACACACTCTAAATATGTGGTCTGGCACAGATATCTTTATATTTATACAGCAGAGTTGGAGGAAACTGTCACTGCCAATAGATAACTTACCAGGGCTGTGAAGGGTACTCCCCTCCTTAGTGCTGCTCAGCAATGTTCTCCTTCCCTGGGATGGGGCTCATGGGGCTGAACAGCACTGCCAGCCACCCAGCTGTGTCCTCTACTGTACTGACACTTCCCAGGTATTAGCATCCCTTGTGCTGTGTTACAGGTACTGTACCTATTCCTCCCAAACTAGCACAAGCCCTGCCACAGCAACAGCAGCTTGCTGTGAAAACTCAAGCTATGTGATGACTCACTACAGAGAAAGTTGTGTTCTATGCTGAGCTGCTTGCAGCTGAATTCCTACTATCAAAGGAGGCTTATGGACTTCACCTATCCTTCATATAGAACTTGAAACTACAGCAGCAGAGAAAACAGCCTGACTACTGAGGCATGTAATTTCTTCCTTCCTCTTTATTCTAAAATTATTCACATTACCTACTTGATGAAAAAAAGCCCAAGCAACCTAAGATTTGAGTCACACACAGAACATGGTCAATTCTTATCACAGGGAGCCTTTTCTCACAAGAGTGAAATGTGCTTTGTCTTCAGTCAGACAGAAAAAAATGTCCTGTTTCCAAATAACAAAACTTGTGTTTTCTACAGATACTGCTCAGCCATTTAAGAAATATTTTCATGCTTTCCTTTTGTCACGTTATCAATGCTCTTTTTGTGTGCAGTTGCATTCTCTGTTGTACAAAAGAGTAAGGTGACAGACCCAATCATGAGCACTTGACATTGATGTGCTGCTCACAGCCCAAGGCCATGGCTTTATTATGAAAACTATCAACGAGTCAATTTAAAATATGGCAGAACATGAGAAATTTTTGTTGTGTTTCCAATTCTAGTAACTATCTTTCTGATCCTGAATAGACCTACAAACTTTCCTCTCTTTCCTCTATTTTTTGTACACTCTCCTCTTCCCACAGTCTCCAGAAGGGCAAGGGATGCTTCCCCCCTCACCACCTGTATCTGTTCAACTTGAAGACCAAGGTTATTTATTTGCAGAAGAAAATGTTATTAATTTCCCATCACTAATACATGGTTATTTATACAGCTCTAACAAAGAGGAAAATGGGAATTCATTGGACATGGCATCAGCATTATCATAGTTCAACAACCCCATTCTGTTGGGGACAAAACGAGCTATAGCTACAGCTCTCCTAACTGCATTTCCTATTTCTACCAGCATGCCAAGCAGTGCTGTCAACAGAGAAATTGCCACAGGTCACCTGCAACCATGAGAATTAAAAAACAAAACAAAACAAAACAATTTTGAGGGCAAAAGAGTAACAATTCATCATTTTTTATTTGCAGGACAGAGCGACCATTTAAATTAATGAAAAAAAACCAAACCAAAACAAAGTTTTGAGGGGATTATACTTTAAATATGGTTGGAGTAGAAGAAATAAAATGTGAAAGGACACCCTGGCAATCACTGCAGGAAATGAAAGGCTCAGCTGTTCTACACTTTCTGAAAAGGAGAAGGTGAACATCTAGGAAAGAAACAAAATCCACTAGAAGTTTTTAACCCACAATTTTGCATCTAAAGGCACAGATCTTCTAAAACAGAAGACTGAGCCTTCTAGCACCATGACTCTTTCAGCTGAAAGACAGAACCAAGGCCTCACAAAAGTGACTTTGTCTAAGTGAGCTGGGCTATAGCCACAGGATCTGCTATCGCTGACGCCCAGCGTGCTGACAGGAAATCGCTGCTGCCTCCAGCCTTGATCTACCCACGTGAAATGGAGCTTGCTGGCTGACCACAGACTGGCCTCTGTTCTCCTTCTAATTGTCAACATCTGCTCTGCAGATCTAGGAATAATTTTATGACACACACACACACACACACACACAAAATCTCTCCTACTGACTCCAAAGGTTGTCGGGTTTGGGTTTTTTTTCCTTTTAAACACGTGTAATCTGACACTGAGATGGAGAGAGAGCCTGTTCTGCTCAGAGGTTAAGATTTACATTCTTCTGAAAGATGCCATTAAAATGGAATTGAGGGTAGGTAGGAAAAGCTAATGCTGCTGACTGTTACCTCCTAAGACCAGGTGGTCAAATAAATGTTGGCAGTTGAGATAACATTATAACATTTTCCAGTGCTGAAGGTAAATGGAGCAACTGTCCACTCGTGTGGGCTCTGCAGTTGCTACCTCCACAAGAAGTAGCTGGGATTGCTCTGATTGCCAAGTACAACAAATCTCAACTCAAACCTCTTGCTTCTGAAGAGGTGAGGTTGCAGATTCACCAATGGACACACTCAACATAACCCAAGTTTCAGTTAAAAGAAGAAACACAGTTGAGGACAGAACAACAACTCTTATTACTTAGAAACTCAACCTTCCTGCTCTTTCAGGACTTCTAAGATCAGGAAGCATTTGAATATAACAGTTTCTAATTTATCTTTACCTCACAATCACAGATGTATTTAGTGTAAATATTGTGTAAATATGAAAGATATGGATAAGACTTGGGGGTCATGGCCACACTACAATTTTAGTTTATCACCATGCCTACCTAAAAGAAGTAAAAAAACCAGGATGCAGAGATGCACTGGTCTGTCTGCAGTACTGATTAGTGATGCTACTCCTCATGATCAGTAAAAGTAGAAGAGTGGAAACAGAAATAGTTAAAGAACTAATCAAAAGGGAGTGAGTACTTGCCAATAGAGTTCTCAGACAGTTTTCCAGGACTGAAACATAATGTGATGAGGCTTTCCAGCCTGCCTCCTGAGCACAGCACAGGCTTACTGGCTGCACATGGGACACAACTGGAAAAAAAAGAAAACCTTTCTCTTTTTGGGTAAATACCCAAGAAATACATGGAAGGAAAAGAGCAATGATAAGCATAAAGCTAAACACAGTCCCTTTACTGTCTGGCTGAAGCATACATTATATTCAGATCTACTCCAACAACTTCATTATCTCCCTTTCTCACTTCTACTGTAACAAGGCTGAGAATTTCCCTGCAGTTTCCCAGATGTCAATGCTGTGACAGTAAGAGTGCTTCTTGGGAGCTTGGGTTCAGCAGCACCTTCCTGGGCTGGCAGTGCTCTAAACAAAGTGTGTCAAAGCCTGCAAGAACATTTAGTTTAGCACCACTGAGCAGAGGTCTGTGGACTGGTAGAGCCTGGTTTCTCAGAAACATTAAAACCTGTTTCAATGCAATTGACAACCTCATGGCCAATTTACCTTCTTTCCCTGAGACATTGACTTAACAGATTGAGTGTTCAACCAATGAGGTCCTGGTTTCTCCTAAATATGAAGATAATTCTTAATCTGCTACTTTTCATGGGTGGTTATATTTAAATCTCTTTATTCGAAACTACTAAGCAATTTGCTCCTTGCAAAATGAATAGGCAATTAAGCATGTGGTGAACTTGTGGCTCTTTTGTGAAGCATCAAGGAAAGACAAAAATTCTTTGGGGGAAGAGATGAAACTGAGAACAAAGTGAGAAAGTGAAAGCTGCTAAATGCTGTCAAAGCAGCAACAGCCAATTCCATAAGTTTTCAGTGGAAAAGTGCAAAAGGCTTTAGGACACATAGAAGAAAAAATGCACAGTATGAAACCTGGCCATATAGTGCCAAAGTTCCCTGAAATTGCACAAGCAGACAGGTCTTGTTCACATTAAGCTTCATTTAAGGTGTACAAGAAAAAGCATCACCATTATGTGACATGAAGCACAAACATGGACCCTGTTTTACTAGCTTTTAACAAAGAACATAGACTTTTCTCTAGAGAATTCACAGTTCTCCTGCAAAGGTATTGAAGAAGGACAGAGACTGACAGATGGAGAAGAGCAAACATCGAACATTGGATGAGGCAAAATTCAAAACAGAGGCACAGCAAGTAAATCTGGTGCTCTTAGTGCTTAGGCTGGGGAAACAGCATTTGTATAACATGTTGCAGTCTGATTTATATGCAAACAACCTCCCAACAAACAACAAACAGAAAAGAATGTGCATCTTAACAGTCATTGCTTAGGGTCTGAATTCCAAATCAATCATATTATTTTGTCCTATCTTCTCTAGTACATCACCTAGATAAAGAGAGTAGAAGGAAGATAAAAAACAAAACCCCATTTGGAATTTATTACATCAGTTCAAAGCTCCTGCATTATAGCATCAGGCTACACAAGTCCTAAACATTTTGATGTAAGAAATGCCTGTACTACAGAGACTTCTTGTACATATTTTAGTGTAACCACAGCAGTGCAGCTCTCTAGGAGTGATGTGGGTACATTTGCATAAAAGGTGTAGGTAATTAAGATGTAACTATGAGCTATGCTGATACAAATCACTCTTACACACGGGAACCCACAGAAGGGCTTTGAGTTGTATATTCTGGCATCAAATCCATAGTCCAACTGATAAACACATAAACATTCTGCAAATTTAAGAAGCTAAATTATTTATAGACAGCACACTTCTTTTGTCTTGAGTGGCAGAATAAAACCTCCAAAGTAATAAATATTACAACAGTATTTTAAGTATAGTTTGAACCATTCTTTAAACACTAAGAACTTAATTTGTCTACCATTTTATAACATAATAATCCTGAGATTAATACTCTTACTACTGTATTTATTTCATTCTGACATTATTAGGGTACATGTATGCAAAGAATTAGTGAAAATAAGTATGTCCTCTTGCCATGCTAAGAAATGATATGCCTGAAAATAAGAGTTCTTTTTATTGTGTAAACCCTCTGAGCACCAATCTTGTATATCACCAGGTATGCTTAATATCTACTCCAAGAATTTAAACATTAAATTCAAGAGTATAAACGAACAGAAAAACTTGGAAAATACTTCATATTTGTGCAATAAATAAAACCTGGTAACTAAAAAAATAATCACTGTCACTTGCAGAAACTTCTAAGGCATCAAACTTTGCTTACCAGCAGCATCAGAATTTTCTGTTTCACTAAGGGATGGTGTTTGTACAGCGAAGGGTATAAAACTGCTGGGTTTACACTTCTCTGCTGCCTCACCCTGTGCTGCAGGAGCCGTCATTGCAAGCGATGCAAAGGGTTCAATCCACCCACATGACAGAAGCCAACTCATCCAGAGAGGTGGCAGAGGCCCAGCAGTTACCCTGGAAGGCCGAGGCGAGGCCATTTCCTTCCCCGCTGCCGCCCGCGCGCTGCAGCCGCTCCGACTTCCGCCCGGGCCGGGCCTCGCTGGGCCTGCCAAGCGCCAAGCGCCCAGCACCAGGCTGCTCCACTCCCCTCCCTGGCCCACTCTGGCTCTCACACCAGCCGTGCTCACGAGAGCTGCTTCCAGAGAAACTGGGTGTGCTGATCATTCTTAAGATCAAGGCACTGCAAGAAATGAAAAGACAATTATCTGTTCTTTACGAGAAGGGATGCACTGTTCACAGCTCCAGTAGATCCAGGATAATTCTCTGGAAAGCTCACTACTATTTTTTATTTGTATAACTTCAGCTCCACAACTTCTCATCAATTGGCCAAGGCTGTGCAAGCAGAATAAAAATGCCCTCTCTCAGTTTGCCACACTTGCACCAAGAAAAAAAAAAAAAAAGAATAAAACATAAAATCTGGTTCCTTATACTCAACAGCTGTTAGATTGGACCAGAATCTGGGTTGTTGGTTTTTTTTACAACACAGAAAGAAGGGAAAAAAAAAAAGCCTCAAATGTAACAGTACAACATATATTTTTAATACTTAGAGAGGATATGGGGGATGTAAATATTATAAAATTCAGCTTCCTTAAGTAGTCAAAAAATCAGAAAAGCAAGAAGTACTGTAGAGACAGACATCAGACATGGTGGGGTGAGGTCACTATAAAAAAAAATATTAAGAAACAAAATCTTGACTGTGAGAGATTGAACTGGCCTTTACACCCGCTCTCTGTTGTGGGAAATGACCCTTCCATACTCACATTCAGCCATTCCAACTACTGAGCTCTCCTGAAAATCTGGTCCAGTACTTATCTCACTTAAGGCTAAGACCAAAAAAAGGAAGGATTTTTTTCCAATAATAAATAGAATGCGCTTAACTTGTGCTCATAAACAACTTTTTAAATGGTGAAAAACTGGTCAGTGCCCAGTTGTAAGAGACAAAGAATTGTTTTTTCTATATATAAGGTTATAATAGGGAGCTGCATTGCAGTAAAATATGCTTGAAATCTGTAATTTTTATTACACTAAAAGCCACAGCAAAAATATGACCCTTTTTTGTAGAATCAGCACTTTGACTCTCAAATTCAAAGGAAGAAAATTACAGGAAGTTAAGGGTATATCTGCTCTGTGCTCTCACAGATGAGGGACCAACTGAAAAATAAACATCACTAAGTTAGTTGGAAACTTGTTTTTGGAGCAGGCTTTTTGTTATGAAAGGAGAGAAAAAAAAGTTAGGGGTACTTCACTTCTCACCTATGATTTTAAAACAGAAACTGGGTTATATTCCTCATCTGTTAGACAACAGCAAAGTTTCCTTAGGGTATAAAAGGCAACAATACAGCCCAAAGGGAGGGTTAAAGGCTGTTTATTTGTAAGCTGGTTTATCAGCAGGATAAATACTGAAGGTCAAACAAGTCTAAGTGGAGTATTCAGAAACTGTGAGTTACCAGTTGGTTCAATCCATGTCCCTAACTATAGTTCTACATTAAAAACCAACTCCTGGTTTTAACTTCTCACCCTATTTTTCAAAGTAAATTTCAGAAGTATTAAGGAAACCCAATTATTAATAATATTTTGAAAATAAATTAATGCATTTCTGAACATTTAATCCTTGACAGTTTTCCTTTACATTACCTGTCCATCTCTTCCGTCAAATGCCTTAAGAAGAATGTTTTTTAGGATGCAAACATGATGCATTCCATATTGGTACAATTAATTACTTAAAATACAAGAAAATATCATCAGCTGGAAGAAATTATAGCTCAAATCATAGATAAACTGTTTTCTATCTGCTTAATTCCCATCCAAATTGTACCATGGTTTTTCTGCCATACAATTATCCATCGTGCCGTAAGACTCTATTCATCAAGAACTTTTTGGTATAAAGCCAAACTTATTGTACTCCCAAGTTGCTTTTATATGATACTATAATGTTTCTGTTTCGTTTAATTATTTCCATGTATGGTGAACCACATTCAAGGCCTGATTAAGCATGCAAATTATCAAACAAAATATGAAAAGGCAAAGCCCAAATGATTTAATGGTCTTTCCTCTACAGTACACCTTTAAACTCATGCTAAATTGCTAACACACAACACACAATCTGTATACATTGCTAACTACTACTAAACTGTTTCCAAGTTCAAAAATATTTGACCCTGAGATGCCTTTACATAAAGCCTCACGAGGAAGTTCTAATTGTGCTTGGGGTTCACAGATGTGGGTAAGTCACTTCTCATTAAACTTTCTAAAACTCCACCAACCCCTCTGCCATACGTTTTCAAACATAAATGTAAACACTGACTAGTTTGTGAAACTGTTTCATTCTCCTCCAGAGGAGAAGAAGGATCAACCACAAAAGGAAGCAGCCAAGTGGTGGGTTTTTTTGTGTATGGTATATCCTTAATCCTATACAAACTAGTAGAATCTACTGTAATTAACCACTTTGTGACTTGGCTTTTTTTCTCAGTAGAAAAACATCAGGACTTCCTTATTAATGACACATTTTTAGGTAACAATGAAGGAAGAGGAAACAGTGACACAAGAAAGTGTTGAGTATCACACTGAGTATTGCCAACAAACACAAGTGAGCCACTAATAGCAGCAAAGATATGGAGGAGGGGGCTGGGGGAGGATGACATCAATGAGCCTTTTCATGTTGCAATCATTCTTAAGTAAGAAAGTCTTACCCTCTGTCCAGTTTTTGCCTTTACTAATATAATCAGGTTACAGGCATTGCATACATCCCCTTTACAGATTGCCATCTCAAGGCATTCCCTCAGTTCTGACACACCAACCCTAGCACTCATAAAGGTGGAATTTTCTGTCTGCAAGTAGACAAAGCAGATGTTCTAAACCAGAGATATTAAACTTGTGGCACACCTGGAAAATTCATCCTACTTGCAATCTCCTCCTAGCAGCTTTTTACCAGTATGAAAGCCTATTGAGACACTGAAGACAATGCAGTTGTGAGGGTATTGAATTTATGGAGCAGGTCCAGCAGTGTTATCAGGTCCTTCTTGCCTTAAAAACAAGCTACATGGTCAACTCAACTAAAATGCTGGATTTATTTCCAAACTAAGTATCTGTAGCATATGCTGATTTGCAGCATGAAATTATCAAATATTAAGCTCTAACATAGGAAGACTTAGTAACTAGAGAAGCACAGCTATGAAACCTATCAGCTAAATTAGCAGGCACCTGTAACAGCACAGGTCATGAAACTCTAATTAGTGCACTTCTGTCAGGTGGCTCACATTATTGGGAAGGACTACAAATCACTTGTGAAAACTTCCAGATTTTTCCAACATGAAGAGCTCCAAAGTAATCCACAAAGCACAGTACATGTCAGGGAGCAAAACAGACACATTACAGTGAACAACAGACCTACAGAATTACCATGTTGTGTTTGGACTGTTATTTTTCTAATTAGCACTATTCAGTCTTATCAACCATCAAGCCCACTCCTTTTTGCAGCAGTCTCCTCACTGGTCAGTCTAAGCTTGCAGTCTGCTTCCTAAGAGAACCACCATATGAAAGCAGAGAAGTCTTTTGTCTTTGGGGAAGAAAAAAGGTAGGTCAAATAGAATTATGCTTCAGGCTGAATATAATACTTCCCAAGCTGTGAGGCTAAACTAACCTAAAGCAATGACTTAAGAGACATGGATATGAACTCAGCTGTGCTACTTACAGTCAGCAATGATCCTTAAAAACTACTTGTATAAATATTTGTGTAAATAATCCAGCCTTAAAATTATACATTTTTACTTACACAGTAAAATTTCCCCTGCACAATCAAACTTCAGTCACATATTAAACACAATTCAGACTCGGGTATCTTGTAGGATTAGCTTTAATCTAACTTTTTTTCACTGACTCCAACATCAGTTGAACAAACTGAACAGTCAGTTTTCTTCATTTATTTGCTCATTTTCTTCCTTTACCTGTCACTCTGCTCTGCACTTACTGAAAATATAATTCTTTTATTATTATTGGCTAAAAAGATGACCAATCTATCAGAACATACATGTATTCTAAGGCTTATATTAGTATGCCTATAAAAGTGTGTTTTAGTCACTCATCATATATACAGAAGATGTCATTAAGAAACCAAATATTAATAGTTTAGAAAGTAGTTTTCTCATTATTATGCTTTCTTTACACTCTCTTACTGCCCCCACACTCTCTGGGGTATATATTCTGAAATTTCACGCATACCATAAAGTATGTTTGGAATGTTACAGTATAATTGTTTAGAGAAACATTTAATGGCTGAATAAGCATCAAGAGGCCATGGCTAAGGGAAAAGTTAAAATGCTAGAAGCATTTTGTATTGAATGATCTTCTCAGCATGAGGACAGGGGATGGACATTTGATCCAAAAATCTAGTATTGACTCAAGTGATATAAAACCAGCAGCCAGCACTGAGGCAGATGAAACCATCCAGACACCTAACAAAACATCAGTTACCACCCACCTCTTCCCAACTGGAATCTAGTGTCTAGTAAAGAAGTCAAATGTTGTAGGATATTAACTGATCAATAACATTAATATTATGATAGGGGATTACATGATCTTGACAATTGGCTTGCTTATTTTATTTTTAATTGGTTGCTTGGTTTCCCAGTTTACAGCACAGATAATTTGCATATGCATGATACAGAAATGCAACATAAGTACTGGAAAAAAAAAAAGCTGGGCACTGAGTACAAGAGACAGCTAAATAAAGCTGAACATTCTTTCACTACAGGAAACTGCTGGAGACAATATGCTGTAAATTAAAGCCAATTTTCCCAAATTCCCCAAAGGACTGCTCCTCCCAGAGATTCTACAAATCCATTAGCAAAGGCCCACAATTATATAGTTTTCTTGGGGTTTATTCATTAAAGAGAATTTCAAAAAGCACACACAAAATACAATGTGTGGTGTCTCGGGGCAGAGGAATGGGCTGAGTCAGGCCTAACCTTGATTCATACCCCAATTATTAGAGCACAGCTGAGATGTTGGGGTTTTTTTCTCCCAATTCCTCCTCCTCCTCCTCCCCATTCTTTTTTAAGTCGAGAAGAAACAAAATAATTTCTCCCTACCTGAACTTCTGATCCTAAGAAGATACACCGAGGCAGGAGAGGTGCCCTTTGCTGACTGCCCTGCTGTGGAAATCCAGCACTTCTCCTGGCTGCAGGGTTAGCCAGGCAAGTGACCTCCAGCCCCTAGGGCACAGCTGAGGCTCATCCTGTGATTGGGCACCAAACACCTCTGCCCAAATGGATTCTGTGGTGTTTAACCACATATGAAGTGCAGCTGGTGCAGTGGAACCCCTCCTGCTTCTTCCTTCCACACAACTGGCAGAAATCCAGTGTCTCATCTTCTTCAAAAACTCATGGACAAGCAGCACAAGTTCTGCTATGTAGCCTTCTAGTTCCAAACCCAATGTGTTTCCCCAAATTCCTCATCTGTTTGTGAAATGTGTGAATCTGAATCAAAAGTAAAGATAACTGATTGCACATGCTGCTTGATGAAGGCTTCAAGAGGTATCTGGAGGCATGTAAGCTTGCAAGGGACTTCCCAGGTCACTTTATTTGTATCCTACTGTCACAAACACTATCAAATAATCTCTTCCAGAAGATATACATCTCCACTTTACAATGAGTTTTCCTTTTGTATATCCCCCCTTAAATAATCTCTAAATTAGGATATTTCTTTTAATTTCCACTTTAATTCATGAAAGACCCCATTCAGCAGCCACTTAGATGAAACACTTCAAATTGTGTAGGAGGAGATTTTACATCTTAAATCTTTTCTTTCTCCTCTCTTCAACAATACAATGATCCACATGTTGCTGTCAGATAAATTTACTGGTTTAAATCTGTTTGGGTTTTGTTGGGTTTTTTTTAATGCCATACTCAAAGGCAAATCCAAATATTCCATGGGTAACTTTTTCTGTAACTACTTTCACTTGGTGAATTATATGGAACCATAATACCACTGCTGAATTTAAAACAAGTTCTATAGATCACTTCTTGTGTTACAATGCCCATACCAGACCCTTTAAGTATGTCTTTGGGGTTAGGGTAATGGGGAACACAACACAGTTTACAATGAACAAGGGTATGTTAATCTTTTCAGCCACTTAAATCCAGGAAAATCAAAAGCAAATGTCTTCCTACCATAGCATCACAAAACCTAACCCCAAATGCTTGCATCTCAGTGCCTGCTGGGATGTTTTCTGCTAAGCATCCATTAGATTTCTTCTAAGACTCAGTACACACATTCCCCCACAAGCTGGATTGATTTCTTCCACAGTTTAACTTGTTTTTGCCAAAGTCTCTTTTAGTTCAGCCCTGGCTGGCTGCCTAATGAAACACCCTCTCTTTATGCCAAAACTGTCATCTTCAGTTGCACAAGATGCATCTTACAAACGTGTATCATGATCCCAATCTTTAATGCATGAAGAGTTGCTATTTTAAAATGTTCTCTATCAAACCTTAAACTGATACAGAAGTGCTCAGTACCTGACCTTGGTGGGGGGATCTTTCTCCGGAATGATGTTTTTTCCTTTTGTATTTAAATACTCCATCTAAAAAAAAACCCTGAACTAATTTTTAGAACATGAATGCATACTCACTGAATCAGAGAGCAGTGAGAAATGGAAGGTTCACTCAAAACCAAAGTTGAAAGCTCCATTCTCTCTCAGTGTGATCATCATTACATCATGAACCCACGCACCATGAACTTGCCTCTTATCAAACACACCAGCCTTTCAATAGAAGGATCTGACAGCCTTAGTAAATTATCAAGTATTGCTAATGACTGGAAAAATCTATCTAAATAAAGCTCTTGTTTTATTTTCTGCTGTTCAGTCACAGTGAAACAGTCATACCTGTGTAAGAAGTTGCTCCTCAGTCAGATTATTGATCCAGCGTGTGTATCGTTGGGTAGACTCCGGTGGATCTCTTCTGACTTGGCAACCAATAATCTAAAGCAAAATGAGACAAATCCCTTAGAATATAACTGCTGTACACCCACGTTAACAAAATAAGATCGTAAAATAAGCATTCCAAGCATGGGAACTCCAAAAATTAACATTATGTAAACAGCCCTTATTAGCCCCCTTCTCAGTCCATACTGTCTGTCACAGTTGCTCTGCTCAAATGGGAAATGGTTACAGACTTGCAGAGGTCTCCAGAAAACTACCATTGAGAAGTATCTTTCCAATAGCTTCAGTCTTGGCAAAATTTGAACCATTTGGTTGAAATTTGGTCCAAAGGAAAGTCATCCAAAGGCACTCATCCAGAATGCAAAATTTCAACTAAAATAGTTAAAAGTTTGGCAAATGAAAATCAGAGCTTGGATGACACCAAAGAATTGTACCAAAAGTGCCATAACCTGTAATTAACCTGTAATACTGTTACTTACACAAAATAAGGGGGGGGATAAAAATCTATATTCTGATTTATCTAATTAATGGTAGAACACTATACATGCCCCATTTTGATCTGTTCACTGAAGTACTACACACCTGTTCAAGCAACATTTGTCTCAATGTCCTTCTTGGACTGAGAGGCCCAAAACTAAACCCAGAACTCAGGGGACAGCCTCCCCTGTGCCAAGTGTAGGGGACAATCCCTGCTCTAGCCCTGGCAGCCACACTCAGGCTGATCCAGGCCAGGATGCTGGTGGCATTCTTGGCCACCTGGGCACACACACTGGCTCACCTGCAGCCAGCTATCTACAAACACCACCAGGCAGTTTCCAGAAGCTCTGCCCCAGCCTGGAGTGCTACTGGGGACTGTTGTGACCCAAGTGACAGGACCTGGCACTTGGTTTTGCTGAAACTCATCCCACTGGCCTCAGTCCATCGATCCAGCCCAGACTGATCCCTCTGGAGAGCCTTTTTTTTTTTTTTTTTTTATCTGCTTGAGGGTAGGGATGCTCCACAATGACAGTGGTAGCACAGCAAACTACACTTCATAGTACAAATGCGTGTTACTAGGAAGAACAGCAGTGTTTTGATCTTGCAACAGAGCAGGAAAATAACTACAAACACATCACCAAGTTCGTATTTTGTAAGAAGTGAAATGTTGGAGCTTCCCTCTGCCCTCACATGACAGAGAAATCTGCACAGCACACTGACTTCCTGCTTTCTTTGCATTTTCAGAACCAAGACCACTCAAGTCTGCTTTTAACATCATCTTAAGAGGTGTGTTCTACAAACAAACCTTAACACTGTCACTATTGCAAGCCAATTCCTTTCTGGATTCACAGCCAAAAATATTCCACCCTTTCTGCTCTTCAGCTGGGCCATTCCTCTCTCAATGGGACTCTGACTCATGACTGGGATTCTTGACTTGCACAATTGCAAGATAAACATCACCAACACAGAGGAACTCAACCTGGGCAATTAATTTAACCAATTTATTTCATCCAATCAAAACCAGGACTATTTAGAGCACAAGCAGCTTCCTGCAGTTCCCCTGTGTAAGGTGTGGCAGCAGAAGCAACTGCAGTTTCCCATTTCCTTTATGTCTCACAGAGCTCTGACATTCACTGCACTATTTCCTTACAGCTCTCTAATTCAAGTGAAAGGTTTATTTTACACCCATTTTCTTCCAGAAAGTACAAGAAACTCTCCATATTAGTAATCTGCTTTTTAATATTTTGAGGATCCATCTCTATGCTCATCCAAGTTTTAAATTTTTGATCTAGTTAGGCAAGTTTATTTTCATTATTACAAATGCTAACTCTATACAGTCATATACCTGTGCCTAGATTAAACCATGTATTAAAACCAACAAATGCTATATGCAACAAGCAGCTTAAATGGCACAGCAACAGCAAAACAGACTAGATATTTATACCAATAATTAGGATTTTGACCTTACTGAAGAAAAGACTTGAAATTTATGTTATTAAAAATATGGAGAGATATTATTCAAATTGTATTGTTTGTCTAGATGCCCATGACCTTTTCTTTTTGAATGCAGAATAATTAAACAATGTAAGGTACTAAGTGGCTTTAAGCAGGATTTTGTGATCATCATTTAATGCAATCAAACAGGAAAAATAAATGGAAGGAAATGTTTTTATGTGGTTAATAGCTTTCCAGAATGATATACAGGGGGAAGAAGGTAATAAAAGTATTTCCTCTCCCCTCCATTTCCAACAGAGGAAACAGTGTTCTTCAAAACATGGCACCTGTGAGGTAATTTGCATTAGGTGTAAAGATACAAAACACACCCTTGTGTATTAAAAGCATGTTTTAAAAATTATAAAATGATGACAGTGCTGATTCCCCAGAGGATCCCTTAGGTCAGATGGATATCCATTTCCACAGATGTTCTTATCTTGTAGCAATCCATTTTGAAGAACACCTGTTAAACATTCTACTTGGCACTCCTCCAAGTCCAAAGGATGTTACAAGTTTATTTTCAGCCCACAAAAAAGAAGAGTAATTAAAAAACAAGGAAGTAAGAATTTTCTTTTGTGAATTGCTATGAAAAACAAGAAGTAAAGGTGGTGCAACCAGAATGAGCACAGCTGAGCATCACACCACACGTACATTGAAAAGGGGTGTTGTCATGCTTATGAAATTGTGAAATGTGGACAGAACATGACATTTGGTGAAAAACTTCAAGTATCACTGAGAGATCCTACAGCAAATCTGTAAATATTAAAGCAAATCAAATGAGTTTCAGAAGTCCTTTTTGAAGGTAAATGAGTATTGTGATAACTAGCTTAGGGAGGAAAAAATCACCAAGCCTCAGAAGGCCTCATTGGAAATCTGCTGTCCTGGGATAAACCAAGCTCTGAGGGTCTCTGTACTGAGGCCAGTGCACATGCAATCTGAATTTCATACAAATTAAGTAAACTCTCTGCATCCTGTCAAGATGCCCACACAACCAGTCCTTTGCATAAAGCTTCAGTCAAAAGAAGTCAAAAAGAGCAATATGTTTGCAGAATTTCTACTCTGAAACCAATTCTCTTGTGTCTGTAGCTCCATAAAGAATGACTGGACTAATAATAGTCATTACCACAGCAGAATATCTAAAGACAAAGAGGAGGGGATCTTGATTTTCAAACATTTTACACTTCATAGTTTTAAAACTGAAATGTCCTGCAAATCTACAGTGCAATCAGGCTTTGTGAATATCAAACTGCAGTAATGACAGTCGGCTGATGGGGTTATTGGCATGTGGAGACCATATTAAACTCAAGTTTAATTACAAAGTGGTGTAAGTTGGGATGTTTCTCATTTGGGATATTTGGTGAAATGTAGAACAGACTCAGACTGACACTGTGACTTTGAAAATGTACTGTGGTTTCTCAGAAATACTAAATTAAAAAGAAACTTTAAGGAAGTTGCCTAATAAAAAGCAAAGGCACAGCTGAATTCCAGCAGGTCTGGGTGAAATACATGGAAAGGCCCAATGAATGGAAACCACCAACAGAATGATACTCTCACATTGTCAGAGAATCTTCATATTCTTCAGTGCATAAAAAGAAAAGGAATAATATTTTTCCTCTTACACGTACTGTCCTGTCACCACTTCAGAACAAAACCTTCACACAACTGCTGCTCTAGTTTCTACCCTCCAGACCTAAAGATTACTAAAACATTATAAGCAACTTAAAAAATATATAGTGACAATTTCCCAAAGTCATACATGTATTTTTATAAGGATATATATTGGAAGCCTTAACTTAGAATTACATTTTCTAGGCTGGAGAAAAATGTTAAAGGTGTGTAGGGTGTTTACTGTGTGCAGTATATGGAAAAGGAGGATGAAGTATCAAAGTTCTAATTACCAGGACAGTTAGAGTTCATGAAAATATTTCTCCGGACATGTTTTTCTCCTGCATCAAAAATAAACTGATTTTGAGCAGCTGACAACTGTAGGTAATCACCTGAGGAATAAAATCTCATTTTCCTCTCAAGACCAAAGATGAACCACAGCCTCCTCAGCTCTGCTTACCCGTTTAGTGGACCAGATTTCTACTGTCAGGGTTAGGCAAACAAATTTAATCTACCCTTCAAGACAAGACAGTATCCAATTAATTTCCCTTTAATAGCTGTTACATGAATGCTTACATTGAAGCTAAACTCTATAGGCACTGCCTGCTAGGACTTGCCTGGGCAGCACACACTGATCCACCTCAAATGTGCTGAGTAAGGGAGACAGCAGAAGAGCTGATGCAAATTAACCCAGAGAAGCAAAGATTACTTAAGTTCTACGTGGTGAAGATTTTAATCAACTTCATGTTCAAAACAAAAGCATTTATCAAAGGAAAATCTATAAGCTATGCAACAACTGTAAGAGAAAACACTAGAAGGGAGATGGGTAAAACTTGGACTTCAGTAGAAGCCCCAGAAGAAGGGACTGGCCACCATAACTTGTTGCACACAGAAGGATGGAACTTACATGGAGGAACTTTTCTATCACACCAGAGACATAATATTTCACCATTGTTTAATGACAGGTTGGTAAAGCACCACATCTGCTAATTACCTTTTCATACCTGTGAAATTATGAGATACTATTGACCTTTTTCTGCAGTCCTGACTAAGACATTGTCTAATACAGAAAAGGCACCAAAAGCCCTCAGGAATAAAGGGTCAGACTACAGAGCAATGCTGGTGACCACCTTAAAACAGCAGGGGAGCAATGGCAAATTTCCTCTTCTGGAGGCAAACTTGCATCCTCTCATTCCTAAATGAGGTCCTTGCCCATTGCATCACACTACTTCAATTAAACAAGAGCTGATCTAAAGTTCCCAAAAGGAGATCTTTTGAAGGCAGACAGAGGCTCAGCCTGCCTGTGTTCCAGGCTACCCAGAGCTGTGGAGCTGCAGTGAGAGCAGATCCAGGCCCTGCTGTTGCAAGGCAGGAAATTCTGGCTGGGGCTCAGCACTGCTCCCAGCACAGCCAGAGTTAAGCTTCTGTGTGCTATGCCCCCCCCGACGGCCCCCGCGCCCCCCCCCCCCCCGCCCAACCCAGCCCCACCCACGCCTCGACCACCGCACCCCTTCCAC